>BSBM01000434.1:23672500-23782978 GCA_027924585.1 Larix kaempferi | reverse complement strand
ATATAAAAATTTTGAATTTAAAAAAAATTAAAAAGAAAACAAGAAACAAAATGTTTTAATTTAAAAAAAAAATCCAAAAAAAAAACCTAAACTTAACCTAACTTACTCGGCGCCTCCCATCCCCACCTCCTCCCCTCCCCATCCCCCTATACCCCGGCTCATCTCTCCCCTCCCCCCCCACGTCCCCCTCCCTCCACCCCTCCCCTTTTCGCATTCCCCCTCTCCTCCATCCCCTCGCCATCCCCACCACCCCCCTCTCCCCTGTCCCCCTCCCCTCTCCCCGCCAGCTGCCCACCGTCATTGGCAGCGCGATTCTGAGAATCGCGCTACCATGAACGGGTGGTGTGTGGGTGCAGCAAGGAGTTTATAACAGGGTCAAAACTCAACAAACACGACAATGTCTGCATTTTGTATTCTAGTTTGGTCAAATTAGTGGTTGGTAGCCTCATATATCTCACTTCCCACTAGACTAGACATAATGTATTAAGTCACTTTGATTCCAAGTTCATGAACTTTCCAAGAGACTCACATTTATGTAAGCAAGAGATTCATGACATATATTGTTGAACAATAGGATATGGTATATTACATTCCACTGCTAGTAATGATTTTTCACTCGATATACTAACAATGATTTTGCAGGTAGCATTGATGACAATAAGAGTACTTCTAGTAATGTGTTCCATCTTCATTCATGTGTAAATTCATGAACATCCAAAAAGTAGCACATTGTGACAATTTCATTTTTCAAAAATTGAGTATGTCGTAGCTTTAGCAGTAGCTTGTCAAGTAGTCTGCTTGCATCACGGGGACTTGATTCATTGAAACTATGACATAGTTCCTCCGTTCACTAGATATTAAAGAATGCCCCTAATTTCACTAGATATTGATAAATACCTACCAAAATCCTTTGGTTGAGCCCCCCTACCCAATACATATTTGTAATTAAAGGAACCCTCTTTTTATTATCATATTCCTAATTTTACTAGATACTCCTTTTTATACCCCCAATACCTATAACCTCCCCATACCCTACTCCCCACCCATCAATACCTAGAATATATTAACTATATTTTTCACATTTAAAAAAACTGGCCCTTAATGAATGAATGTGATAAAATATTAGTCAACTAGGTGAATCCCTTGTGGGTTGCATACAGTATTAGATGATCTTTAACAAGGACAAGAAGGACCAAACTCCAGTATATTGTCATTGATGCCTCAGTAATAAATTTATGGAGATCCATGCCTTTCACCAAAAGAGAAAGCATATTGACACTATATATCATGTCATTAAAAGAACTTGTAAATAATGGTGAAATTCACTTGGGATTTTGTAAATCAAAAGTCCAATTGGATGACATATTTGTAAAAACGATTGCAAGAAATGTTTTTTGTGTCTTATAGACAAAATCCAGGTGTTGCAAAATGTTGAATTTTTCAATGATGATAGTTAAGGGGGAGTGTTGGAGTATGGTACTTCCTCCTCCTAATCTTATAAATTAATGTTGTAGTCAATAAAAATCTACTTATGAGTTGGGTTGTGTGTCTCGAGGTTGAATTTGTCAATTAGCAAATTAGATCGAATTTCTTCTTGAAATTGCATCTAGACATACCCTCTCACCTAGATGTTTTTAGAAGATTATTTTTCTTAGATCTCCCTAGGAGATTCTCTATATATTTAAATCCTTTTCTGTGAAGCAATGTAATCATAAGTTAATTGAAATGTATTAACCGTTCAAAGTTCCTCGATTCGATTATTGATGAGACAAATGGTGTAACATTAATAGTGAATATCCCTAGCTCCATCCATTAGTTATCCTCCCAGTTTTTAATTTTTTACCATCCATGCCAAGAGCCAACTAGCAAATGCATTGGTTAACTTCAGTCATTCTTGTTTTCTTTCAAAGAAGGAACATTGCTACATCTATTCTAGGAATCAAGTTTCCTTCAACCAATGAGTGCTTCATTTATAGTTGGTTGAAAGGATACTTTTCTATATTGGGGCCCCATTGGAGGCATCATTCTTGTGTACTATTTGATTCTTAAAGTTCGAGCTATATATATTGTTGCTATTTTCTCTTGTAGTCCCCACGTGCAGTATTGGTACTATTGAGGATATAATATTAGTATCGTGAATCATTTATTGGTTCATATGGGATTTGTCATTCCACAATTTTTTAAGTACTATTTGCCCAATTAAATATGAGTTAACCTTCTTTCATAATTCTTAACAACAATTCATTGTTTGTGAGCCTCTCTACATAATCAAAAGTTAAACTTAGAGCGTCCTCTCAAAAATATGAATAGACCAATTAGCTGTTTTTAAATTGTTTATAATATAATATTTATATGTCATTACCCATTCTTCACATATTTTTATCATTTTAGATATTATTATTAATTGTATTATATTTGTTCAATAAAAATAAAAAAACATTATCACTTTGACTTCATTAATTCATAACATATTTACGTTTTTATGCAATTAATATTTATATATCATTACGATTATTCACATATTTTATCATTTTAATTATTATTATTAGGTATATTATATTTTTTAAATAAAAATATAAAGATATTATGACATTGCGAATATATTTATGTTTCTTTGTTAATTACATATTTATATTTTTCAGCTTTTGCACTCTAAAAGAAAGTGATTTTTATCCTTAATTAATAATATTTTTGATATTATTGATATTTTCCCATATATATAATAAGTTACTGTTTAAATTAAAAATATTAATTTTATTTAAAAATATTAATTATAAATATTTTTTTTAATTATATTAAAAATTTTAATTGATTTTAAAAAAATATAAAACATTTTAAAATAATATAATTTTATCTTTTATAAATTTAAAGTTTATATTCATTTTAAATTAGTATATTTGGCAAAACAACAAATTCTTTAGGTTAAAAAAATACAAATCACAAAATATTATAACTTACCATAGAAAATATAATCATTATTCAATATCAATTTCCAATCATTTAAATTATTAATATGTATATTAAAAAAAATTAAATAGGCCTCTTTAAGATTTTAGTGATGAATTCCATACCTAAATTGATCAAGTTTTTGCTAAATA
This sequence comes from Larix kaempferi, assembly GCA_027924585.1. Lineage (NCBI taxonomy): Eukaryota > Viridiplantae > Streptophyta > Pinopsida > Pinales > Pinaceae > Larix > Larix kaempferi. Next base: position 23,779,880 of record BSBM01000434.1, on the reverse strand, counting down.
CGTCATTTTAGTTTCTTTCCAATAGATACATATGTAATGTGATTGTTATTCAATATATGTTTATTCATATTATTTTTATGTAATTTTTTTTTTATATTATTTTGATGCAATTTTTATATCAATAGCTTTTTAGATATTATTTAGGATTTTGGACTTTTTTGAGTGGATCAACAAGATTAATCGAAGTGTAACAAATGTACAAGCATCTTGATTAAGATTTAAATAAGCATAATTTAAGTGGTCGTTAAAAAAGGATATATTTATTAAATAGTATTTGTTTTATGTTTATATTAATTAATTTCATGGCACTTAACTTGTGACCTATCTGTGTTCACCGACCACAAATTAAGTGATTATGCTAGTAGTTGTAACTATGTATTTATATAACAGTTTAGTGAATATAGTTAACTACTTTGACATATATTTCTTGATTTAAGAAATTCAACCTAATGTGTTATATAGATTGAATGTATTTAAAATTTAACTAATGGATATATAGAATTTTTTTAAGTAATGTTAACTACTTTAATTTGTGTTTGATTTGTGTTTGTTAATTTAAGTAACCTAATTTAATGTGCTTTTTCAAATTAAGTGACACATAAAATCAAATAAGAAAAAATTTTGTATTAGGTTTAATGTGGATTTGTAATTAAAATAAGAAAGGGTGGTCACACTATAAAATTTTCAATAACCTTAAGGTATGAAGCTTTAAACACACCTTAAGATATGAAGAATCTTATATTGTTTTTACTGTGTATTTCTAATTGAAAGAGGGGAAGGTCGCGAAATTATAAACAGTTTTTGAAAAAAAAATCTTTCAAAGACACGTTTTAACAAAATATAGAAGTGCTTAGGACTAATAAAAAATCAAATTGATAAATCCATTATTTTTTAATTTTAACATAAATTACAGTTCAAAATGATTAGTGGTGATATGTTGATAGAAATAATTCGAAGACAGTATTAATTATCAATGGAAATAGTTTCACTATCATTAGCATATGCATATATATATATGGGTGGGGAGTAAAATAGGAAAATGGATGCGTGTTTGTAGAGTCATTGTCCCGTAATACTTCTTCGAAAACTAAAAAAAGTTAGAAAAATGAAAACACAACAAACTTGTAATAATTCACTTATTTTTTAAAAACAAATAGAGAATTTTGTTTTCCTTTCTCGTTTTGTTTAACAGTATACTTAATTTTTTTTTAATAGATGGAGAATCTTTTAATTTTAATTTTTTTGCTATATTAAATTATGCTTAACCTTATCCCATCATAAATGTATATTTTCACTTTTTTTTTTAAAGTAAAAAGAAGCATAAAGTTCACTAAAATACCAAAATATGGTCTATTGACAAGCACCTAGGTTGATTAGGCAATTAAAATCTCAAATTTAAACTTTATGTGAGATTAAATATGTATTCATAAATAAATATAACAAATTTTATGTAAGTGTTAAATGTTTCTTTAAATAAAAATAAAGAGTATGTTTTGTAAAAAAAAATTAAAAGAATTTATATTTAATTATATAGTATTAGTTTAAATACTAACTGTGAAAATATAAATGTGTAGTTAATTTTTTTATAAAATTCAATATATATATATATAAGATGATATTTTAATAATAAATTTAAATATTGTTTTTATCTATAATAAAATTTATTTAAAAATAAATTAATAAAATATTATAATGATGTAAATTTACAATTTATTTTTTAATTATTTACAATTAAATATAAAAGATTAAAAAATTATAATACAAAATTAATAATTACAAAATATCATAAATTTGGTGGAACTAAATTCACAAGGACCAACTATTTAGAGACAATCCTCTTCCATTTATATTATAACACACACCCTTTTCAACACACTAAAAACATTACAATTATTGGATATTTGTACTTTTGTTATATAACAATGATGTAGAAAGGACTTCAGTGTTTCCTAAACCCAAAACATAAAGAATATATGGAATATTGGTTGGTACATTGATTGCCCATACATGACTAAGCTCGAAAGTTACTTGTTAGAAGTGGCATTTTTTGCAGTGTAATTTTAAACTTTTTACGCAATTTCGCATTGGTTATTTAGTTAAGCATGTTCTTAGAAAATTGATTTGAAATGGATCAACACACTTGTTTTTATCACTTGCTGTTTTCTACGGGATGGGAAAGTTAGAGATACGATCATGAGAGGGCCACCTCGAGATAGCTCATAATTTGACAATTTTGGGTTTTTATTTTTAAAGTCTATCTCAAGCTTCAAATAACATTTTTGAGGAAACATTCTAGACATTTTCCCCTTCTTGTAAAGATAATCAAAAATATATTTCTAGAAAGATACATAACACCAAATCTAAATATATTTTTAGAGAGATACATAACACCAAATCTAATGTTTGTATGACAAACTTATGCTCTTCGTAATTTGATTGTCATTTTTCCAACATCAACAAAAAAAAAAGAATCCACATGAGACCCCATGCTACTCACACATGCGGGGATAGAAAAGTAATGGGATGGTGCAAGTTAATGATGATCCCTTTTGACGCATTAGATGCAATAGAAAATTGAAAAAACAAGCACTCCTCAAATTACATAGATATTTTTAGATACTTACGTAATGAGTCCTGCTTTAGGTAAAAAAAGATGAAATGTAGGAAATTGAATGACATTTCCAAATATATAAAATTTTATCTATTAGAAATGTTCATAATTATCTCAGGTTTGATCTTTTCTAACATGTACTTTTTCTGGGTAGATGATAAGGTATATGCGTGTTTGTAGGTATAGCCTTTGAGTGCCTACATGATGAATTCAACCTACAAAAGCTGGTAGACATATAGAGAACAAATAGTACTAGCGTGACACTATTTTCCCAAAATAAATTTAATAATTAATAATTTGTTTTTTAAAATTATCTAAGTGATTAACCCTAAAAAATAGTACGCCAAGAGTAGGTGCAGCGTTTGAAGGTCTTAATGCAATGATCATGAATCGGTTTTCTTATAGCATGTAGAGGTCGATGTCTAGTAGTGCAGCATATATTTTTTTTTTCAAAGATGCTTGAGAAAAGAAAAATGTTATGGAAAAAAAACACTACTATGAATTTTTTTAGTTAAGGGGTAATGACACAAGAAAAATAGAAAAAAATAATTATTTTTTAAAAAATAGAACTGGTTCTTTAGAATCTCAAGGAACCACATCAATGCAAACCTCAAATGGTTGTGGGAGGTATTCAATACTTCCACTTTGTCCTCTACATCGATACCAATAGTTAACATACCTAACATTAGCACAAGTTCAACTGGAGCTTTAGTGCTAGTTGGTACAGTTCTCGATTCCAATCTAGGAAATACATCCACCTCGTCTACAGGGATCCCTACTAGTAGGTGTGAGTTACCAAACATGGGTTTTCCATATGGATCGACTAATAAAGGTAAAAGCACACAAAGAGTAAACCAAAATCCTCTTGGTATACCAAATACTTAGCTAGGTTCTATTTCTGTGGGTAAACACTTCACCATGGAATGGTAATATTCATGGTGGAAGCAATGGGCCATGGAACATCAATGCCAATTGGGGGTTATCCCCCATCGATGGGTATATATGCCCTGGGGGTTAAACCTCCAATTTATCCCAGAACAATGGTTAGGTCCAATCGATCTATCAACCCCATTCCACAATGGATTCGTCAGGTTTCAAGAAGTAACCAATATTTTTGGGGCCTTCCTCCGTACGAGAGAAACCTATATTGGAGTGCTTTTCAATCCTAAGGACAACTGCCATGGTTTGGTAAGTACCTAAGAAGTAAACCAATATTCTTAGAGACCACCTCTGCAAGGGGGAAATCCACCCATTGGCCATGTTTTAGGAAGTAACCAATATTCTTGGGGGAAATATTTGAAAGGGGGAAACCTCCTTGGAATTCTTTTCACGCACAAGGACCACATCAATGGAGTGGTTAGTTTCTAGAAAGTAACCAATATTTTCTGGGACTACCCCTACAAGGGGAAAATCCACTCATCAACGCTATTTCGCAATGGAATGGTCAGGTTCTAGGAGTAACTAATCTTTTTGGGGCCCACCTCCACAAGGGGAAAATCCACCCATTATCCCCCATTCAACATTGGGGTGGTCATGTTCCAGTAGGTAACCAATATTTTTGGATCCAATCTACAAGACCTACGTCTGATCCAGCAAGGCCACTAGATGGATCTCATGCCGATGGTATGATGGGTTCTTTCAACCAACTTGAGCAGATTACTCAACAAATGGGACAATTTTTTGTTCATACTTTGCAACCTATAGTTGGCCAGGAAATGCAAGCAAACCTGCTAGTCCTTCCCAAACTTCTGAAATCCTTACAGACCAAGTTTCAGACCCAAGAGGAAATAAGAACGAATATGAGGGAAAGAAAAGTGCTAATATTTCCTAGAATTATGAAATCCTTATGGTCCAATCTATGGACCATAGAGGAAATTGTTATAATATTGAAAACCCATGTAGACTTAGGCTATAAAGTATTATTCATTTTTTATACTTTCCAGGTGTTTGACTAGGCAGTTGGCCTCATATTGCCTTTTTAGGATCACACTTGTCATAATTAGCCACATGAGTACCACCAGATAGATTCTGGTAAATTTTGTCTACTTTTTATGAAATTCCAAAATGGTAAGAGCAATTTCCTGCTTTTCCACAGTTTTGTCCTGCTTTTTCTACTTTTTAGTGGATAAGGATAAAGCTAGGTTCCTTTTATGGACTTGGAAAGTTGTCTAGTATTTTTCCAACACATCCTCTATGGATTTCTCTCCAAAATTTATCATATTAATAATTTTTCATCACTCATTAGCTACCATACTTGATTTAGTTAATTCGTGAGGTCCTTGACTGAGTTGGAAAGTGATGTTGCCACTATTGTTTTTTTTTTTGCTTTTTGTAAGCATTCCTTTTATGAGATTTTCAAATTTGCTTTAGTGCATTCAATTTTCTCTCTTGAGATATATTATTTATTGTACTCTTACTGTTCAATAATATCAATATGGTTTTACTCAATTGAATTTTATTTCTCATGTGATTCTGCTCAAATTTTCTCTCTTCTACGCATTCTTGTAAATTCACTGTGAGGATATTTCTGTGAACTAGATCTAGACTATGCTCAACTTTTCACATGATATCATACCTCTGTAGTACTAAATTTCCTCATGATTGTTTTTGTAGGTGTTTTATGTTGTTGTATTTGTAACTTCGGAATGTATTTCACATATGTATATTGTACTCCTATAGATATGGTATTATTCTTCTATACGAAAGTGTCGTCATTTATATTGTAAGTGTACTAACTTATACTTGATGGGTTATTAGACCACCTTGATGGGGTCAGCCCTGTATAAGTCATGTTGGTTAAAGGGTTATTAGACCACCCTATTGGGGGTCGAACTTGTCAGCATTATGTTAATTGGTTAAGTTGAGGCCGACCTATTAAAGGTTATTAGGCAAGTAAAGTCAAGTATAAATAGAGTGCAGGAGGCACTCTATTTGATCATTTCACTTTCTCACTCATACACTCATTGGAGAGCGGCGCACTAATGGAGGAGGAGAATCTGCTGCTAGGAGACTATCTCTTATGCTTGGTGTTAGCACTCCAAAAAAATTGTAATTAATGGTCTTCTAGTGACATTAATTATCTTTTGACAGTATCGATGGTGCAAAATAGAACATTTTTCATGGCGGGAGGTTTTCAAGCTTAGTTGCAAAAAAGAAGAATTGGTCCCAGGTGTTTGTGAATTAAGTCTTTTTTATGAGGGATCTAGAGGATTTTAAAAACCTAAGTCAAATGAAGAAAATATTTTTGATAAAGAGGAGGCACTAAGTTTTTTATTTTTTGGTCTAACCTAAGTGGGAGGTTTCATGAAAAGGCCTTTGATTTTCATGAATTAACCTAAGTGAAAAGGTTATGAGGGAAGGACTTTTGAGTTTTATAGTCTAAATGATAATAAAGCCAAAGTTTGAGAATTAAGAGCAAAAGGCTTTTAATTAGGGGTTTAGCCTAAGTGGAGGTTTTTGACTTTTATAAAAAAAAAGCATTTATTTTTAGCCCAAGTATCGACTTTATGAATAAAAGGGAACTAAGGATTTCATAAAAAAATGGTATGTGTTTATAGCCTAAGGTTCGTTGTATTTTTGGTTTGGGCCAAATGTTTAATAAAAGTTGAGGAAGGTTCGTTGTATTTTTGGTTTGGGCCAAATGTTTAATAAAGTTGAGGAAAAAGTTATTAGCACCCAGCACCAAGGGTTTTACCATGAAACCAAGGGCCACGTCAAAGGAGCCCCACGAATTGTCCATCGCCCAAGCGCCCAAGGCCAAAGGCTCCTATATTTTGTTACTTGATATATGCTGTAAGCTATGGGATATATAAAGGACGAGATAGATCCCTTTGTTTTGCATGTGGGATAAAACCTCCAGAATTAAAAATGGAAAATGTGAGTGACAAGCAAATATTCCAACCAATGCTTTGATGCTGGACACCCAGTCACATGATGAGGAAAGCAACTAATTCTGACAAGGGGTAACCTCCAAGGTGGCATGATTGAGTCATTTAAAATACACGATGTGGCTCTATGCAAATAACAAGTGTAGCACCGAATGGAAGTCGTTGGTCCAGGTCAACATCGCATTGACAAAGGCTCGGGAAAGGAGGAAAGATTGTGGCTGCGATGAGAGAAAACCACTATTATCCGTGTCATATTTTGGGGATATCACATGCATCATAATGGTATTACAAACAACTTTAAACTCGTACGATACCATCTTGGGAAATTAAAACTATTTTTGGAAAGTATAAAAGGAGGTTCGCTCTATTTTTTGGTGATTTATTTCTTAATATGACCTAAGTATCAAGGCTCCCAAAACCATAAACACCCAATCTGATAAGAAAGAAAGTGCCATCTGCCCAAGAAGCTAGGGTATTTGCTGTAGCAAAGGGAATCGACCCTTCTCCAATATGATTTTTTTAGAACTCTTGTATCCATGGTTTTCTTACCCTAGACCAGATTTAATGTTTTTGCATCCAATGGAATAGTGTTGCCGCCATGTTTCTAAGGTTGAAGAAGAGACATACCCAACCATGCTGGGACATGCAATGAAGTTTGGAAGTAAGGCAGCCCGTAACATAACTCGTTTTCCCTCCAGAAGGTCAAACCCTGTTCTTTATTCTGGGGTTTGGGCTCAAAGGCGTGTCCAGAGCATGATGCAAGTTGGCTGCATGAGATATATACTCAGACATTACAGTTTTTTAGGGTGATGCAAATTGCTCGAGGTTGTGCCAGATTTGAAGCAAAACTCTATCCCAATGCTATTCATGGCACGGAGGTAGCTCGTTTCTCTCATACCCATGCTCAGTGGTGCCATAGTTTGTGATGTTTCATTGGATGAAGGAGGAGGATATGCCTAGGGTTCGGGCTCCAAGCTGTGCCCAAAGAATGGTACGATTTGGCCATAAACATTGTGTCTACCAGAATAGAAAGGGAGACGCTGAGTTTTGACCAAATCAAGGGTCGTGGAAGCAGTTGCAGTTATAGGAAAAGGGCATGTAAGTCCTGGTCAAAGGATTTGGTCGCATGTATAGGGGGTGAGGAAGGCATCAGAGAAGATGATATTGCCATGGTGCACATTTGAAATTTCATTAAAAGCACAGGATTCATCATATTGCTACATGTTCTTTATTTCCCATTCCATAAAGTAGGAAATTATGAGTTATTGCTTGATGAGCCTGTCACTAATGTTGTATGGGTTTGGCAAGGAGTCGATTCCATGAAAGAAGCTACTGCAAGTCACCATAGTGTTTCCAAAGCTTTTCAAGATTTTTGGGAGTATTCTAGAACAGGTGTTAAGGAGATTAAATATTACAGTGAGGGATGCTGCCAAGAAGAGGAGAAAAATGACATTGGAATATGGCATCGAAGAAAAATGAAATCTAGGGGGATTCTTTCCCACTTTTAGCCACGACCTAGCTCTGCAAATGATATTATGAAAAGCTTAATCAATTTTTGCAGGATGACAGGGTTTTGGTCATTGGTCGGGAAAAACTCTATGAAAAAATGCAGCTATCAGACATAAACCCTCTGCAGAAAATGAATTACGACATGATAGGAGCTTCTCACTAAGACCAATACGAAAACACTTTGAATGTTTCTCCAAAGAGGGGTTCATCTACTCGTCACAGAGGCAATGTTTCAAAGATTTTTAAATCATTTTTTTGCAGCTGCTATTATACCACTTGGAGTGAAGCTCAACGAAGGCTTGGAGGGTAATTTTAAAGGGTTAAATAATGTAACACCTAGCATTCAAAGGTGGGAAGAAACGAAGAATTTCAAAGGCTAGTAGGAGGCAGTCAGTTAGAGGGACAACCACCTGGAGGACACCTGAAATATCTTTTATCTTTTTATTTTGTGATAAATTTGTCATTTACTAAAAATTACTGCCAACATGTAAAAGGCAGTTAGACTTTTATTTCATATTTATGTTTTGAAAAGATAGGTGGTCGATTTTCATTTGATGATGTGATCACCAAACATTGTAACGATTTTCTGTTAAGAATTAGGGTCGAATAGGGGGCTCCATGCAGCTATATATTCATTGTAATAGAAGAACTAAAGGTGAGAAAATCATTTGGCTAAAGCCTAGGAGAGCTCAGCTCTGTTTTCTTTAAGATTTTATTGTTAATACATCAACAGTGTTTTAGGCTGGGTTATTTGCAGAGATTTCTTGTCTTATCTTTCTTGCAGTCTTTTTTTCATTTTCCCATGTTAATTTTTTTTATCTTTCTTTGTATTTTCATTATGTTAAATTTCTCTCATGCTCGGATAAGTGTAGCATTGGAATGGGATTCATAGAAAGAATGCCCTGTTCCTTTCATTTCAGGAATTTCACCACCAATTTTCTGCTAAAGTTGGCATAGGATTCATCCTTGTTAGATGCCCTATGTAGATGGACTGTTCATTCCTCTTCTGTTTCACCCCTTAAAGTTCTTTGACTGTGCGTGGGTGGCTACCTTGTCCTCTATTTAGATATCTTATGTAGCTACACTGTTATGTGTTTTATGATTCACCTTTTGACTCCATTTCCCAATAGTTCTCCTCCTGATTCTCTTACCAAGGTTTTAAACAATTTGTTCCAGTAGAAATCATATCTTCTGCACCTGTTTTTTCATTGAATATCTTAAATGTTGAATGCTGGTCTGTTTCTTCATTATTGACAATCTTGATGATTTCCAGCTTTCTGTGAGTTAAAGAGAGAGCCCTCTCTGTTTGTGTTAGGTCAGAAATGCAAGCTAAAGACTGGTTAGTGGTTACCTAGAATTTCCCTCTCCATAGCCTAGGGGTTCAATTTTTGGTGTTAACACTTGGGTTTTGTATCATTGCTCTATCTATCTCTAAGGAAGTTATTGGGGTTTTTCACCTTTATGGTTTTCCCCAAGGAAACTCTATGTGTCTATTGTCTCTTGTGATTGCTTCTTGTGATTGATATGTTGTACATGTTATTATCTCAGTTAAGATCCTAGATCATATTGAATTGATGCTCAAAATTAAAATGGTATCAGAGCTAACCTAAGAAGAAGACACTTGGAGTTGCGGAAGCTAGGGATTCTTTTTTTTTGGGTTTCTCTCCATAGATATTGAAAGGCGGGAGGCTAGATTGACTCTCCTCAGCAAGGCGCATCTTTCTGTCGAAACAGAATTCAATTTTGAGCATTTTCAGATTTTTACCTAAAAATTAGGTTTTCCACAAAAAAGTGGAATTTCTTAAATCTGAGACCATGGCTGGAAGCTCCTCTGAAAAATCGAAGATTAGAGCTTTGGATAAAACTTTTTGGTTGAGTGAAGCTCCGGTAAAATCAAACCCTAGTTTGGGGTCCTCTCTAGTGAAGCTAAAAATTAGGGCTTCTGCAAAAGTTGGAATTTCTGAAATCTGAGACCATGGCTGGAAGATCCTATGAAAAATCGAAGTTTAGAGACCAAGATCGAACTTTTTGGATGGGTGAAGTTCCGGGAAAATCAAACCCTAATTCAGGGTCGTCCCGAGTGAATCTGGAAGTTTGAAAAGCAAATTTGAGGGGTGAAACTTTGTAGTTTTCAAAATTATGAGTATACCAGCTTGATCATCTCATCAAGGCGCATCTTTCTATCCTTTCAGAAGTTTGAAATTCAAAGTTTGAATTTTTAGGGTTTCTCTGACAAACCCTAATCTAGCTCTAGATCCAGATTTCTACAAATCAAGTGGATTGGGTTAATTCTAGAAGAGAGCAAGTTGGACACCTACATAAGTGAAAGGGTTCTTGTCCCAGAAGGAGAAGATATAGCGAATGGAGAAGTGGTAATGACCGCTCTTAATGGCCTTCCTAGGTCATGTGATTCCTTTATCCAAGGAATTTGTGCTAGGAAGAAAACTTATCACATTCAGTAGGTTGTGGGAAGAATGCTCACAGGAAGAAGCTCAGATTGTAGCTTGAGAAGAAAATATGGGGAATGAAGATCAAGCTCTCACAACACATGCCAAGAAGAGGACATTTTTCCTCTGATTGTCCTAAGAACTAAAGGAACAACATCAACTACTACAAGCAATCTGACAGGTATGACTTATAGGTATGTTTTGAAATTTGTTCATGATTAAGTTTATAATATGATTTTCTTCATGTTATTGAGTTTAATAACAATCTTGTTTAATTTTAAGACTTGTCTTATCACCCTAGTAAAAGTATGAATGCATGATAGAAGACATTCATTGATTAGGGTTATGACACTTATGATTGTATTATGATTGTACTAATGCATTGTGGTGTTGTATGAGGATAATGTTATCCGCTAACATGAAAGGTACAAATCAAGTTCTAGATCAAGACCATGGTGACATGAAGACAAAGATTCATTCATAATCATGGATCCCATAGAGGTATGTATATTTTGGTTCTACAATGATTAACTTATGAGTTATGCAGGTCATTGAAGAGAACAAGAAAACATTGCTAGACATAACTAGCAAATATGATGACCAGGTATGTTGGAATCCTACCCTATGTTAGGATCTTATACTTTTGTATATGATTATTCATAAAGTTAGAAATTTAAGTAATCAAGGGTTTATATATATTATGTCTCTTACCTTGATTGATGATATGACTAACCAGAAGAGTTCTATGGTCAAATATGAACATGCATGAGTAAGAGAAGTCTTCCCTGAAAACCTTGAATACTAATGCTTATTATCTGTGTTTGAAATGATCATGACTATACATGTTTAAGATTATTGTGTTTTGATAGTATTAATATTATACTAATGAATGTATGAGATCTTGAGAATAACACAATGATGATACTAGTAAGCATGCATAGTGATCAAGGATGGATATAAGTTCAAGGACAAGTAATCCAGGAAGCAAAGATCAAGAGGGAGCACACTCTAGTAGTTCCACAAGGAAGCAAAGATTGAGAGGGAGTCCACCCTACAACCAAACAAAGATAAGTATTTGAATTGTCATTTATTACTTAAATGATGTTGTTCAGTTATGTACATACTTATGATGTATATTGTGCATGTTAGAATAGTTACATTAATGAAAAAGTATACTACTAATATGCATGTAATGGGTAAGTGGTCTATGGCACTGTACAACATTCCATTGCTGCTTATCTAGAATGAAACCTCTTTGCTGACCACGTTGGAGTTGTGCACACTCTTAACAATCTTCTTGTATAGATTGGAAGGCATCTAGAAAGTTACAGGATATGGATAAATGTTGTATTGAAGCATTGGCTAAAATAATTGCATGACGATATGACATATTTCTTTATGTGTAAGAATTTGTTCTGAAAACTATGAGATGTCTCTAATCATGCAATTTAACTTGTTTTGTAGGAAAGATCGTATACCATCACCTACAAAAGAAGGACTACAACATTTGTTCTAGCAATAAAGCTATCTATTGAAGATATTGAAGAATCAGAAGTTCCCAGCATCCAGGATGAAGTAATGGAGGGATGCCATGATCGAGCAGTGCCAGTCGATCATGAAGAATGATGTTTGGGATGTGGTCCCAAGACCTAAAGGGATGTATGTTGTGACTTCCAAGTGGATCTACAAGATCAAGCATGCTGCAGATGGCAGCATAGAAAAAATAAAAAGCAATATTTGTAGCTCGTGGCCTCCTCCCAGAAAGAGTGGATAGATTATGAAGAGACTTTTGCTCCTGTATCCAGGTACACTTCCATCAGATCAGTACTTGCCTTGGCTGCAGTGATGAAATGGAAGATACACCAAATGGATGTCAAGATAGCTTTCTTGAATGGTGTAGTCGAGGAGGAAGTGTATGTGGAGCAGCCACTTGGTTTTGAGACACATGACAGAGAGTCATATGTTTGCATCCTTGTATGGCTTGGAGAAATCTCCTAGGACTTGGTATGATAGGATAGACAAATTTCTATCCAGTTTTGAGGATTTACCAAGAGTAAAGCTGATTTCCAACCTTTACTACAAAGGTTGAGGAAGGTAATCCAACGATACTGCTTTTGTACTGACTGACCCGTTTGTCACAGGTGAGGATAGATTGATTGCCGACATGAAGAGGAAGCTTGCTGCCAGAGTTCGAGATGAAGGACTTGGGGATGATGCACTACTTTCTAGGTATGGAGGTGTGGCAGAGCGCAGATGTAATCTTCCTTAGATAAGGGAAGTATGTAGCAGAGATCCTGAAGAGGTTCGGGATGATGGACTACAAGGCCATGGCCACACCTATGGTATCGAACCTGAAGCTTCTCTGTGATGCTTCATCTGATCCGGTTGATGTCATTGTGTATCGTCAGATGATTGGGTCCTTGATGTACCTAACGAACACCAGACCAGACATTTTCTTTGCGGTGAACACATTGAGACCAGTTCCTGACGAATCCACAGAGGTGTCCACTTGGTTGCTGTAAAGCATGTTCTGAGGTACCTGGAGGGTATAATTGATTATGAGATCCTATATGTTGTGACGGATGAGTAGGGTGCAAATGTGTTGACGAAAACCACTGGCCAGAGTAAAGTTTGAGTACTTCAGAGAGAGGCTTGGTGTTCTTCAGATTGATGACACTTCGAGAAAGAAGTGATGGACACATTTGTAGGAGCCATTCCAAGCATGGTGAGAGGAGAATCCTTTCCATGGCTGTGGATGTAAGTGTTGTGTGATGAACATCATGATGATGCTCTAGTTACTGCTATGTATATGAATCATGTTGGATGCTTGATATGATCAGTTGGATCATGTATTTGTATATGCATCATGTTGGATGCTTGATATGATCACGTGGATCTTGTATTTGTATCTGTGATGAACCTGCAATAATTAATTAATGCAAATACACAAGATATCATAAATAATAGAACAGAATCACTTTTATATTGATCACGAGCCACTTCGAGGGGGAAAACCTCCTTTGAGCAAGCTCAATACAATTAACTTCCCGATGCCTTCAATGACCTCAAACACACACTTATATACTAAGTCTATGCCCAATACTATGAGTCAAAACCATGGGGCAATATAATACTATGGGACGACTTACAAAGCATATGTGTCCAATACTATGGGTCAAATACTATGGGCTAATATAAACTACGAATCAAAAAATACTACGGGATGACTTACAAAGCATATGCATCCAACAACAATATACTAACATAGTCAAGAGAAGGGTTGACATAGGTTCCTAACATCCCCTCTCCCTTAGAAAAAGCTTTGTCCTCAAAGCTTTGGTTGGAGAAATTGATGCAGAATCTTAAGGAGTGGTTCCTTGGTAACATCCTCAAGTTGCATTTCGGGAAACTGATGCCTTTGGAGTGTCAAGGAGAATTGCTTGGAAGGCTGTAAATGAAGAAGAACCCTGTCAGCTGCGTGGAAAATGTGCTCAGAACGGTGCTGACCAGCTTGTTGTTTCATGCAAATTATGGCCATGTGAAGATTGTCCTGCAGAATGAGAAGAATCTGGTCGCGATTTCAAAGAACCGAGTCACATTCCTGAACTGGGGAGATGCTAAGGGTGTATGGAAGAAGAAATGGCGGTGTTTTTCCCATAGACTGCTTCATATGGTGTCCTTTGAGATGTGGTATTGTACCACCAAAGCGCTGCTAGGAAATCCATAGAAATAGTTGGCCAAAGCTGTGTAGGGATGGGCAAGGGTTTGAGCAATCCTGAAAGGAGTGTCGTTTCCCCCTTGTTGACTTGGAAAGTATCATCGTCAGCCACCATCTGTTGAATTGTCATTTTTAGTCCCTGCCAAAAGAAGTTACATTGTTCCCGATCATACATTTTGCAGAACCCAGAGTGCCCTGTTGATGAAGACGCATGGAGTTCATAGAAGAGATAGCCCTGTTGAACATATTGCAACCAATTTGGAACAAGCAGAGAAAGAGCTGTAAGAGAAACTGGGTCATCAATTGTGCGAGAAGGAGCATCTTCCACCATATTGTCCTTACCCTTCTTGTAAGTGATCACATAGGGATAACCCATGAGTTGGATAACCCATTTAACCCGTTTCAGGTGTGTTGGGGAGGAGACCCATTGTTCTAGAAAATTTTCCAAACTCGGGAGATCAGTCTTGATGCATAAATAATTCCCTAATAGGTATGGCTGCCACTTCTGTATTGCATGCAAAATAGCCATCATTTCCTACTGAGAGGTAGATGTGGCTAAATTCTTACTGGAAAGGTCTCTTGAAGGCAGCAAGTGCATTGGTTCAGCAAAGATACCTGCATATCTATCCAAGGAAGTAGTGGAGACTGTTGATGGGTGTATCTGAATGGAATTGAGCTGAGCGATGACACCATGTGAATTCTTCTTAAGGATTTTTCGAGGTGATGTGAACTGATGATGCAGAGAGACCCTGGTTGTGAGCCCATAAATTTGTGTTGTGCCCCAGTGACTTTAAACTGCATCCAAAGTTCAGCAAAATCCCATAAGATGGGGCCAAGTGCGCGTAACCATTGAACGTCCAAAACCACATCACATCCGCCTAAGGACAAGGAAAACATGTCAGAGCGTAGGTTATAATCTTCCATAGAGATACACACATTGTGACACTTCCCCTTGCAACGTAAGGTGCCCCCATTGGGAACCATGACTTCAAAGTTGGAGCAAGGATGGACAAAACAATCAGCCTGTTTGGCAATCTGAGGGTCAATGAAGTTATGAGTGCTACCCGAATCAATGAGTATGGTAAGAGGGAGCTTCTTGAAGTATCCCCTGACCCGCATTGTTTGTGGGGTGGTGACGTCGGTTACAACATGGAGAGAGATCTCGGGTGGGTCATCCTGAGATGGGGTGTCAACAGGCGGGTGTTGAATGTCGACTTGATCATCTACTGTATCTGTAGCTTCTTCACCAAGTTCTAAGGCAGGAAAAGAATCCACATCCAAGAGATAGAGATTTTGTTGAACACATCTATGTCCTCGAGTGAATTTCTCATCACAATTATAGCAAATCCCTTTTTCTCGACGTGCCTGCATTTCTACTTCAGACAAATGCTTGATAGGAGTTGGTTGAAGAGAAGGCGTGATGGGAGGTCATTGGGAACCCATATTTATGAAGGGAACAAAGGTGGGTTTGGAGCGTTGTTGAGACGCGATCTTGTCCTCGACCAACTTAGCCAACCCTAGGACTTCCATCATTGTGTTGGGACAAAACATTTTGACCTCGGAGCGGATTTCATCCTTGAGACTACTGATAAAACAACTCCTGTAGAATTCATCAGACAATCCTTCTATGTGATTGGCCAATTTCTCAAATTCTGTCTGATACTCTCTCACTGTGCCAATTTGGTGAAGTTTAGTGAGTGCTCCTGTGAAATCATCAAAAGCACTAGGACCAAATTGTGGCAAAATGAGTTGGCAAAAATCTGTCCAGTTTGGCTCAGGATGAGCTCTAATGTACCAACGGTACCATTGAAGGGCTTCCTGTTCCAAATGAAAGGATGCAAGTGGAACTTTCTGGGCATCAGAAGCATTATGCAGATTCAAATATTGTTCTGCTCAATATATCCATCCAGTCGAATCAGTACGATTGAAGCGAGGAAAATCAAGCTTCGGCCCACGAAAATTGCTGGAAGAAGAGAACCCGATGGCTGCAAAAGATTCTGGCTGTCTGGTATTGTTCATGGCTCAATGCTGAAGATGGAGGCTGAGAAATTTTTCATCCAGATCTTGGAGTTTGGTTTGGATGGCTGCAAGTGCTTCCTCCATTGTGTGTGCTCCTGTACGGGTGACAACGATAACCAGGTTTTTTTTTTTTTTTTTGGTGGAATGGGTAGAAAAACACAAACAGAAGCTGATTTAGTAAAGGGAAATTTGGATTGGGGAAACAATCTGATGGGTAATTGGGGTTTGACTAGATTTTGGACACTGTCGAAAGGACAAGAAGGCAAAAAGGGGGATTTCAGAAGCGGGGTGATAGAATGAGAAAATTTGGCAGAGAGGGACAAAGAAGTAGAATTCAGAAAGGAACTATGTGGTAAAATTTGAAGGTGATTGGGTGAAATCTGAGGAAGTTATGGAAAACCCTAAAAATAGACAAATGTGGAATTTCGAGGTTTGGGAAGGGGAATTAGGGAGAGGGTCCTCACGAATGAAAGATGCAGAATGGGATGACAGGGGTTCCCCAAAAATTTCTAGGGAAACAGAGTGAAAACAGGGGAGATATGGATCAGCAACAGCGGTGCAACGACACGGAAGGGATCGAAAACGGCTGGATCTGAAACGACGACTGGATCTGGAATGACTTTCAGAATAGATCTGAAACGGCTGGATCTGGAGTGGAAGTGATCGGCAACAGTTCAATGGACCCCAGGTATGTACGGCTTCCTAACAGTTTAGGTGTTTCACTCGGCCACCAATGTTGTCTGATGGCTTGCGTATTGGGGCAGTACCCCTCACTCCACGGCTCAGGTAAAACTGATAACCGCTTTGCCACAAACGACAGCTCTTGGTTTACCTCACGGGTGGGAACTAGTCAATCAGGTAGGGGTCGTTGCCCTTTTCGCTGGCAGGTCCTCTCAATGGGACAGCTACTTTGGGGTTCCTATGGTACTCCTCACAATGAGTTTTAGGGTTGATGCCCAAGTACTTCCCACAGTTAAGCAGATAGGGATTATTCCCAAATCTAAAGCTGTAACAGATGCAAAAAAAATTTGGCTGAAATTCCACCCAACGAGCCCAAGAAAGTGCTCTGATACCAGATGTGATGAACCTGCAATAATTAATTAATGTAAATACACAAGATATCAGAAATAATAGAACAGAATCACTTTTATATTGATCATGGGCCACTTCGAGGGGGCAACCTCCTTTGAGCAAGCTCAATACAATTAACTTCCCGGTGCCTTCAATGAACTCAACACACACTTATATACTAAGTCTATGTCCAATACTATGAGTCAAAACCATGGGACATATAATACTACAGGACAACTTACAAAGCATATGCATCCAATACTATGTGTCAATACTATGGGCTAATATAAACTACGGATCAACAAATACTACGGGATGACTTACAAAGCATATGCGTCCAACAACAATATACTAACATAGTAAAGAGAAGGGTTGACATAGGTTCCTAACAGTATCAGGTGGATGCATTGTTGATCAGGATGACCATGTGATGATGCACATCAGGATGATGTATGGTAAGTATTAGGTTGATACTCTGTGGCCGTGGACAGGTTGTGTCCTATGGCATGTAATGTTGACCTGGGAGATGTGATAGGTTGGATTGTGTGCCCGTAATAAGTACTGGGATGCTCTTTCAAGGTTGTGCCATGGCCATTTGTAATACTGACCTAGGGCCTGATAGGTTGGGCTGTGTGCCCGTAATAAGTCATGGGATGCTCTTGTGAGGTTGTGTGGTGGAAAATCCTAGATTTGATCTAGGTCACATCTAGTATGAAAAAGGACTGGCACTGTGGTGGAAAATCCTAGATTTGATCTAGGTCACATCCAGTATGAAAAAGGAATGGCACTGTGGTGGAAAATCCTAGATTTGATCTAGGTCACATCCAGTATGAAAAAGGACTGGCACTGTGGTGGAAAATCCTAGATTTGATCTAGCTCACATCCATTATGAAAAAGGACTAGCACTGTGCTGGAAAATCCTAGATTTGATCTAGGTCACATCCAGCATGAAAAAGGGATGGCTCTGTAGATGTGATACATCCAGCATGAAAAAGGGTTGGCTCTGTAGATGTGATACATCCAGCATGAAAAAGGGTTGTCTCTGTAGATGTGATACATCTAGCATGAAAAAGGGTTGGCTCTATAGATGTGATACATCTAGCATGAAAAAGGGTTGGCTCTGTATATGATGAAGACCTGTAGGTGTCGGGCCTACATCTAGTATGAAAAAGGGCTGGCTCTGTATAACTTCCTATGACAAGCAGATTAAAGATTGATTGAGATAACAACATCAGTGACAGTGACGATGATTCGATGACGATAATCCAGTGACGATGATCCAGAGAAGAAGACTTGTGCTAGCAGATCTGTGTCGAGAAATACCTTCCTAGTTAAGAGGGAGTGTTGTTGTATTTGTAACTTCAGAATGTTTTTCACATATGTATATTTTACTCCTATAGAGATGGTATTATTCCTCTATACGGAAGTGTCACCATTTATATTGTAAGTGTCGTAACATATACTTGATGGGTTATTAGACCACCTTAATGGGGTCGGCCCTGTATAAGTCATGTGGTTTAAAGGGTTATTAGACCACCCCATTGGGGGTTGGCCCTATCAGCATTATGTTAAGTGATTAGATTGAGGCCGACCTATTAAAGGTTATTAGGAAAGTCAAGTCAAGTATAAATAGAGTGCAGGAGGCACTCTATTTGATCATTCACTTTCTCACTCATACACTCATTGGAGAGTGGCACACTAGTGGAGGAGGAGAAGTTGCTGCTAGGAGACAATCTCTTATGCTTGGGTTTTGTATCATTGCTCTATCTATCTCTGAGGAAGTTATTGGGGTTTTTCACATTTATGGTTTTCCCCAAGGAAACTCTGTGTGTCTATTGTCTCTTGTGATTGCTTCTTGTGATTTATATGCTGCACATGTTATTCTCTCTGTTAACATCCTAGATAATATTGAATTGATGCTCAAAATTAACATTTTATTTAGGTAAAAATTCATAGATTCAAAATTAGTTCCTTCTCTTACTCCATTCAGTTATGTTGAGTGGAATACAAAGATGGTTGCATCTCTAAAGAGATAATTTCTCTAGTCCTTATTTTTCTAGTTCCACCTTGCTTTTAGCTTCCTTCTTATTGTTTCCATATTTTCAAATGAGTAGGTGTGGTCAACCTTATCCTTATTCCCCCTCCTAGCCATGTGAACATTATCACTTGCCAAAATTTAATTAATGATGATAATTATAAAATTAAAATAATTACAAGCACTCCAAACATTAAAATTTTTAAACTCCAACATTAAAATTATTATTTAACTAACTACTGTATGCTTGGCTCCAAAATCACCCCAAATAATTAATAATTCCTTCCTTTTACTTTCTCCTAGACCCTTAGGGACTATAAGGATCCAAGACTTAATAAAGTAACCACTTAGGAAGGAACATGACAGTCCTCCCCTCCCAAGATTTATTGTCCTCAAGAAATGAAAAACATGTGGTTGAAGAACTTGTACTTTTCCACCCAACTATTGCTTCCAATCAATATGTCCAACCAAGAAAGTATAGTCGATCACATAGTGTTGGAATCTGTTGCACTCCTCCATATGATCCAATGCATCTTCTTTGAAGCTCCTCCATGAAAACCTCTTACTCACCCTCATGTGAGTCTCCAAACAACCATGGTGACTACCTAGGAGGGGAACATGAGCAAATCCCAAAATAAGGGAATACTTCTCTAACAACCCATAGTGAACCCACATGTCACCCAAAATAATAGACAAAATGTAACATACCCTTACTTGGAACATTTTATGTTTGAGAAAAACATTATCTTAACTTTTATTGTAAAGTTTTATATTTGGCCAAGTGGCCAAGGATTACTGTAATTGCACAATATGATTATTTAATAAAATAAAATAGGAGACACTCACCCAAAGAGACTGTTGAAAGAGTGTTTACTGACCCACTAGGTGGAATGGAATCTAGGGTAGAAGGAAATGGACAAGTGGCAACATCAGGAACTCAGTAACTAGCTATTGTTATGGGACAACTCCCTTGAATTATGGTCAAAGTTCCCTGGAATGTGGAACTGGAGCTTGAGGCTCATTTATTGGAAACTGACCACTAAAAGACCTAGGAATATTTTATAAGCCATCGAATTTGATCAGAGGCTCACACTTTTTCTGACGAGAAAATTTACCTTGTGGTTCTGTTGTATGCACACAAGAGATTCGATGAGGGGAAGCTATGTTTTGAGTTGTATTGTAAGTTTATTTTCACTTCTGCTGAGTGCAGCGGTTTATTTTGAGGTGTATACAAGTCTCCATTGATTGCTAGAAGTACAACCTGATTTCCTTGCTTCTACACAGATTCTTCTACCTAGTGGTTTATTAAATAGGCTCAGGGGTCCAAAGGGAGCAAGTGATTTGGCTGCTTCTTCTGGAGAAGGTTGGGAGGAACATGCATGTTTAGGTGTTTGTCCACCCTAGCAAAATTATCAGGTTCTAATTGTTATTTCTTTTCATCTGTTAATCTATTTTTGAAACTATTGAATGATATTATGAACTAGATAAATTGTTTTCTACAGTCCTATTTAATGATTGAGATAATGAAAGTGATGGAATAAAATATATTCCTGGTTTTTTCCTTTCGTCATATGACGATGTACTCTAGTATAGGAAGTGTATAATTAACCTTGAATATGAGTTGATTAGCAATATAATTTTACATTTCAAAACAAATGAGATCTGTTTATTTTCCTGCTTTTACAGTATAATAAATTTATACTTTATACAATAGTAATTTCCAAGTTCTGTTATCAATGCATCTATGCTACTTTCTGTAAAACATATAGCAGAAAATATGTAGGGTTCTTCATCCCAGAAAACCATTCGAAAGTCTTACTTATACATGTTTTTGCAATTCAGAAACTGCTAGTTTTATTTCAATACTCATTTCATAACACCAAAAATAATATTTAAATAGAGTCTATATTATATACAAGTTAAATGCTAAAAGTATTTATTCTAAATACTATTGCCTATTGAATAGCTCAGCAAATTGTACTATAGATTTATCAACACAAACCTTGAACTATAAAACTTATCATGTATTACCATTTTTATATTACAGTAGTCCCTGCATACATTTTACAAGTCCAAACCCTTCGAAATAAACATAGCACATTATCAACTTGGTACATTATTATTTTATTTTCATATATCAATCACATAGCAATACCCATATACGATTACCATGTCTAAACTCTAAATATGTCTCAAATTTTATTCAACATATTATATAGCATATGTTGAATCGAGGACCAAACACACAAGCATCCTAGATTTGCAGCAACATCATTTTATATTATATACAAACACATAGTGAGAAAACAGTCCTATAACTATAGACCGAGCTTAACCTTTAGTTGGGATCGAGACCTGTACAGGCTCATCCAAGGGTTTTATCCTAAAAGCTCCAAGAACAGTATTTTGAACAAATACATCACTGTACAGAATCCAAACTGAAAGACGGAGGTCAAGCTCCATGTTAAGAGAGATCAACCTTTGTTTCAAATCTTAAAACCTTTCAAACAACCAGCAATTGAGACGACTGTATGCACTTATTTAACCAGCAATTGAAAGAATTAAGGGTTTGAGACTTGTTTCGAGCTCACCCATGCTGGAAGCCTTACGGCTTAGACTTTAAACAATTTTTAAAACGCATTATACATAAATGAATTCATAAAGTCCACGTCAACTTATATTGGTCATGGGCTCGAGTCCTGGCTTGTCCAAATACCATTTTTTCTAAACACAAACGATAGTTGAAACTATAAAATTTAAACATTAAAATGTACAGGGGTTCCATTACACATTTAGGGTTTATCCCTTCTTCTACAAAACAAAACATCCATGAAATTTATACATAGAGACGAGTTTCATCAAAATATCACATTTTTATATAGTGTAAAGCTTACATTGCAGTCCAACTACCAGAAGGATAATAAGTATCCTATACAGACCCTCTTTAGCTATTTACAATACAGACCAGAAAGAAAACAACTTGGGAATTTACCCATTGAAACAACATTTGCGAAAACTAAGTATAAAAACCACATGACCGGTGGAGCTACACTTACGAAACCAAAACATATCAACCTGTTGACAGAATATTTGAGACAATCTAAGGCTTACCGATGGAGCCAAATCCTTGTGGGTTGTACCTTTCCCTACTCACAAACTCCACTATGGTCGCTTCATTAAAATCTTGTCACATAAATAGAAAACAAGTTAAGACCAAAAACAAGAAGCTCAATACAGTAAACTAGAAGTCAAGGGTTGAAAGATTGTAAACGCGACTTACCTTAGTTAAATATCAGAGTCGAGGAAGGAACTGAAGGCTGGAGACTCCACCCACATTGTCGGAGCCTTAATTACTAACAAAATTTCAACTAATACAAGGAATGGCGTGACTAACCACCAATAGTCATGGTGGCCGAGAAGGGCCAGTCGCCCTCTCCATAACACAGGACAATACAATGACCAAAAAACCCCAACAAACTCGTAGTAGGTTTTTGTGTCTACCAAGGCGCATTTACTACTATCACATGGCCGCATTCAATGAGCCAGTTACCACCCTACGTGGTATACAAGAGGACTATCACACTATAGTTCAACCTTGGTTTATACATTTACATTATGATGTGGCATCAATGGAATTTCATATGACCGTTTCTCTCTACAATCTATCCATAATATAGTTTATTATAATGCTTATGGAAGAGCATTCAAACCCTTTTCTCTATAGTTCATCCTTGGGACATAGTAAGTATAGCACCAGAGACAGATTTAAAACCCATTAATATATAGTTTAATTCTTGACATTTCAGCTTACCGAAAGTCACCTTTGCTTAGACTTTATAATGACAACCTTTAGTTAGGAGTATCTCTCCCATGACTTTGCCATAATGATAGATTATCCACTAGGAGAGTTCTTTTAAACTAGGTCTTTGTGGACCTAATGCATCTCCGTTTGAACTCCACACATCATTATCGGACTTTAGGACAAAATGGTAACTTCACATTTTAAACTTATCGGTCACAAATTCAAATCACACTAGGGTCTGCATATCAAACAGAGGTTTACAACCTGTAACATGGGCAGTTAAACAAAACAATGCTTTAGCTTAAAGCTAAGTAAGCCAGTGAATCACTACTAGAATCCAACTGCCAAAAAGAGATACATTTTATATAACAACTCACCTTTTCATAGATAAGATCATAAATATCAAATAGCAGGCTTAAATTCAGTGTACAGTCAAATAGTATTATAAACGCAGCTACATAAAGAACCTTATCATTTTATCGCACACCATATTAATGTCATAAATCATAGTTAGAATATCACAATAATAAGTACCATCCGATATAGGATGTGTAGGTTGACGGTTGATGACACTATCGAATATATATAATAATTATAGTTGTTATAGGAGCGACGGATGCACTTTAATTGTCGATAAGACAATTAAGGATCCTTAAAGATAAATACATATGATAATTAAATTATAATTAGGACATTGATTATTAGACATTTATTACTTCCACATAGCTTTTAATGTTAACTTTAATGTCTAGAAATTTTTTTAAGTTTTATGAATTTTTGGGATGTTACACAAATGCTTACCAAGTTGTTTGTGGCATGCTTCTAGTGCTCCACATAATCCAATGCCCATGCTTGGAAATCTTGAATAGTCAGATTGGAATTCTTCATTTATCTGAAATTGGCAATGGCCAAGCTGGTAATCAAACTTGAGAAAGATTTTTTCCTTATACCATCCATTCTTCTTCATTGACCAAGGTACTATGAATGCAATTGGATTCACATTCAATTTGGTGACTCTTGCTGAAAATGATTCCTTCTTGTGCTTTTTAACCACACCTTTGAGCCTCTTGATATGCTTGTAGGTGTGGGAGAAATTATGTTGGTGCTTTACTCCCATTTTAAGGAAGTTCTCCTCTAGGAACATATCATGGGAATCCCCCATAAAAACTGATTTTGGCACCCAAAAGATGCCATCCTCCATGATGTCAAACTGTTCTTCTTGAACCCCACCATTTAGTGGCTCATATGAAAATATGCCTCTCTAATACTATGCTACTAAATGAGCTTCCAAAACAAATAAGTTTTTTCTTTCATAAAGAAGAACATCCAATACTATATTCTTGCTTTGATGATCAAAGTTATAAACTTGGAACTCACTTACCAATCTAAGCTACCAATCCTTAAGCTTCATTGGTATCATGAAATGCATCCAAATGATGTGATTGACCTTAACCACCTATTCACTCCACAATGAGTGGGGTCTAAACTTAGCCATTGCATGCATGATGGTGATAGTGGCTATGCCAACGATGATATGATACCTTTCATGTGGATGAAATATTCTACTTTCCAAAGCAATGGGATACTTGGATGATGGTATCATGTTGGGTGGTGCAACCATCTTCAACTTGATCTTGTGCTTCACTCAATCAACCGGTCTTCCGGGTAGAAGGTATTCAAGAGCATTCTCATGCTCTTGTAGGGACTTCTCAATGTCTCTAAGATGATGTGAGATGTCCATGCTTGTTCTTTGAGTGGTATGGAAATTTTTATCAGCCCATTCACGGTCTCCCTACTTCAAAAGGGAACTCATGCCCTGATATGACACTTCACCCACCATGTATTTTCTTTCCCAAGGTATGAATGGAGATGTAGCGAATGCATCATATTGCAGCCATAAATTTATTGGATGCTTCTCACAGAACATAACAGACTCAAATGCAACAATAGGTCCATCACTAATGCAAAAATATCTCTTACCAATGTGAGCTAATCTTACACATCTTTGGGTCTCCATCTCGGTAATGTAGCTATCCATCCAACCCAATGATGAATATGACTCTTTGCTTTCCGATCCAAATGGGATGTAATCAAACACATTCATCAAATCTAATCTCTCTTCACATAGAGACAACTCATGATCCCCTTCACATAGAACAAATGATTGGACAACATCTTCAAAGACAATTTGTTCCTCAAGCATTTGTAGTTCTGCATACTCATCATCCTCATATTCCGCAAGAGGATCCTCCAATACATTATGTGTTCAATAAACTACACACATCTGTTCACCAATGGCTCTGGGAAAAGAATGTGAACTCCCAAAATCCACGTGATGTCACTACCCTTCCACTGTTGCTTTGTCCTCAGCAAATTTTAGAGCCATGTCTATATACATGAACAACTGCAAGTAATCATCCTTAATTTATTCTAATTCTCTTTTGATGATACACACGTCAGAGCTAGAGACTCTTCCCACAACTCCACTTTGTCTCTCCTCCATCTGAACTCTTGCCACAAGATCTTCAGGAAGCTTATGTGCACCGGTGGTTCTACACAACACTTGCAGGATCCTTTCTTTTGTGACTAAGAGAAGGCTCTCTAAGTCACTCCATGGTTTCCTTACAAAATAGTGAGATCTGCCACATGGTGAGCTCCTCCACCATATGATAATCATACAGACTCTTATCCAACATTTCAACCCTCTCACTGCTTTCTTCCTTAATACCATAATTTTGATCCTCATCACTAGAAGACTCAACCATTCCAATCTTCTCCCTAGAAATGGCTGCAATATCGTAATGACCCAAAGTAAAATAAAAATGAGAATTTGGTTTGTACCTTTGCATCACCTTTTCCTCTTTATGTGGTATATCTATGATTGTATGTTCTTTTGCAAAAAACTCTAGTTCGCACCCCACTAGTGTGTGCTTGTCTTATACTGCGCAATGGAGATCAAGTGGTGACTAGACATTTGATTTATGTTCTTCTTTTGGGTCTGATCCAAAATATGCCTCACCGCCATCAATAAAATCAATCTCCTTTGCAATGATCTTGAAATGACCAAAAAAGAAACTGGAAGTGAATTCACCTCCCATACTGCTAACAACCTAATGATGGCTTGTTGAATCTTCTTATGTGTCTGGTTCCTCATTTAAGAGAATCTTAGGCCTCTCATTCTCATTGGATGGTTTATATTTGACTATGGGATTTCTTCTTCCTGCATCATGAGAATCTCTGGATGCCCCCTTAGTCATTGGATTCTCAGGAAAATTTACATATGCAAGTTGTGGTTCAATTAGCTCCACCTCATGGATCTTTTCTTCTGCTTCATTTCTCTTCTCCTCTAAGCAAATTAGTACTTATCCATCTTGAGTAGTTCTCAGATAACAAATTTTGGAGGATCTTGTTGAAGAAAAACCAAACAATCTCATGATGCTTGAATATGCAGATGTTTTTTATGCCACTTCACCTTTGGCTCCTTCTTCTTCTTCTTTACTCCGAGGGGTGGAACAACTTTTTTTTCCACAGATGGTTTGTTTCTCCAAAAATAATCCTCATAAAAATTTTGAGGCCAAAATCCATACTTGCAAATATAATAATATTTGAAGGATATAGTTGCACAGATCTTCTCACCCAAATCCAAGTACTCCTAATAATGTTGAGGCATGTTTTTAATTGCTTCCATCCTCCTTGCTAAAATATCTTCTAATATATCCATTGGTGGATAAATCCTTCTGTCATTTCTGTATATTGGTTCATAGAAGTCATAATCCTCATCTCTTGGTAGAACTCCATCAACATAGAGGATTTATTCTTCTACAAAATGCTCAAAGTCAACATTATCAACAACTAGTCCAAGCCTCATAGATGAAACTTGAGATGTGATTTGCAATCTTTCTTCAGTTGAGCTACTTTCCATACGAGTAGAGGAAATAGATCGTATTCCACTATAATATTCTATGTATTTGCATCAATGGTATTTTAACAACTTCATATAATCAAACAAAATCAATTCATACAGAAACTAGTTTAAGGAAAATTACTCTTTGACACATGTAAATTCCCCCAGGGTTAAGTGTAAGGACCTCACCTAGTCCTTAGTTTTATTTAATGTAAATCTAGCAGTTTGAAATTTGATATAGTTATTTTATTCAAGTCTATGTGTTTCCTTATGTGCTTCAATAAAATTAATCTTTCTATTTCTAATATTAATTTCATTTATAAACGTAGAAATCAAGCATGAGTAGGTATAAACAACATCAATTTATTATTAGTTCCACATATATTTATTTTCAACAATTGATACAATTTATAGCTTTTTTCAAATTGTAAAAACTTGAATGCAAGTAAAATACCTGTAGTATAGTAGTTTTTCCTAGGATAGTAGTCTGTCCAGCTAACTCCATGTAGATATTTTTCAGTAAAATCAACCGCCAAACAGATTTACCACCCAACCAACTAGGAATAGTCTCGCAAACTCCCTGGCTCCAAGGAACTGATATTCCTTGGACCTCCATGCCTGAAGTCCCGAAGAACAACAATAGCCACATAAGTAACATTCTAGCAGGTCTTGAGATACAACTATCCCTCTAGTTCAGATCTCCTTCTCGTTTCCCCCCATGGGTTCCCAGCTTCAACTTTCTTTTCACCACCTCTTTGCCTTTTTTTCTTTTCATGGTTATGTTCCCCACCCAAAATAAACCCCAAAATAATAATCCCTCCTCCTTCATCTTTCCTTACCTATTTTAATCACTTCCCACCGCCTCTTTCTTTGGGAGGAGTGCTACACTACCCCAAAAGAAATAGTCTTTAAATAATCATGCTCATATCCATTCAGGTACATTTGTGGATAATACGTCTAGTCAACTTAAATAGTTTCAAGTGCACCATTTTCTAAAAACAATTAAATATCACTTTAATGAACAATCTTATCCATTCAATTAATTCCATTGACTTTTACTCAATAATGGAATCCATTCGAATAAATTCAAATGCACTCTTTTAAACAAAAGATTAAAATATTCATATTGAAATTACAACCATATCCATTCATTTAATTTCGATTGACATTTACCTAACAATCTAATCAATTTAATTTGCACAATTTCAACCTTGTTCAAACATTGTAAATAATAACTTATGATCTCAATTCCAATAACTATTAAAATTAAATGCATCTAACTAAGCACAAGTGAATATTAAATAAAACACTTTTAGTCATAATTAATGCATAGTTAACCCAATAACCTCAATACAAATAATTATAATGCAATCAATCATGTTATTAAATAACAAATCTATTTTTAAATAATACTAGCGTATGCGCACAAGGTATGTAAGTGTAGCTAGTGCTTACATAGCCTGTGCGTGTACTAATAATAACATGGTGAAGCTCTAATGCACAGATCTTATTTATCACAAGCAACCATGCAAGAAAAAATCCAGTAATAAATTCATTTAACAATAATTACTAACTAATCATAATAACACAACATCAACTCCATGGTATTCTAAGTTTATAATACGTGAGAAAAAGGAAGAATTTTAAAACTCATACAAACATACAAGCTATTTGATTAACTCAAATCCTAATAATATATGAACAACACAACATATTGAATTATGACACATGAATCAAGCAAGGGTTTTCAGTACACACAGAGTAAATTATGTTTCCTTTTAAACTTCCACAACATTCCCATCTACCTACCTCTTCTACCTAATTCACACTAACTTCCACATCCTATCCTTCCTATGCTGGACTACCTTGAAGTGTCATGCCATGACCGGCTCCAGTTAGAACTCGTAAGTGGAAGTTTCAACTACATCGACCAAGCTTCCCTAGCAAGAACCCACTAGTCATCATCACACACCTTGGGGAGTGCGCTGTAGCGCGACCCTCCCATGACTCCGGGTTTCGGATGATAAATGGTGGGTAATGCCTCCACCCCTCTTATGGAACAAGGATCAACATCCTTCATAGTCATACTACATTGCTATTGTTATTCTTAGGGATTTCGTCATCGAATAACCAGTTTGGATAGTTGAGTTTCTTGAAACCCAGCACCTACCCACACATCATGATAATAAACCAATACTCATATAGATCAATAATGCATCACTTGCATTCCATTTATCTTTTTGAATTCATGTCCCTGACATATTTGCAGCTCTTAGGACATAGCTATCACTTAGCTCTTTCAACCTGTAGGTTAGTCTTTAAGTGCGAGATCGTACAATATTGTGCAATCATTAGCATGTATACATGTTTCATTACCAATGATCAATAATAAAAATCATTTTTCTAGTTACCATGCATCTGGTTTCATATTCATAAATTCGACTATCATAACTCTAACTTGCTATCCCCATACCCATCATCTTTTAAATTGGCATGCTAGGGACAAAATAAAATACAACAATCATTCATACTATTAACATCACACATGCATATATATATATATATATATATATATATATATATATCGGCACGATACTAAAACCATATGTCCATAGTGTCATGAAACTGACGAAGTCTCACAGTAGTAAGCAAATACAACATGTAATGATAGTTTAGGTAATGGGGTTAAAACGGGGCATTACATTAAGGACTTGAAACCTTTAGGATATTCAAAATATGAAGTTAAATATGAAGAATAAATGAAATAATATTCAAGGCCAACTTCATATACCTATGCACAAAGTACTGGGGCCATTTATGTTTCAAACATCAGCGAGGCTAAAGTCTACTCCAAGGCTTCCTAGGTGTACCAACCTATGCATACTAGACCATCCACTTAATCTTGAAATGAAACGGAGGATAGATATCAGTAATAAAACCCCCAACAAATAGTTGAAAAGTATTCCTGAGTTTTTTGAAAGAGTTGGTAGGATTTGGGAGCAAGTAGGAAAAATGGTGCTAAGTTGGACAACTCAACTAGTTTTCCTTTAGGCTCTCTCAAACAGGCTTAGAGGCTTTCGAAATATAGGGGTAATTTTTGGGATGTCTTCAGTGGGTTAGTAAGTGTCATATATGATCATTAGAACAATAATTAAACTTATAGGAAACTTTGATTAATAGATACTGCAAGACGAGTCTAGAAATAATGCCCAAATAACTAGTCTTGAAAGAATTCAATCCAAACAGCCTCTAAGGATTTAGAATTTCACTTATGAAATTCATATTGAATCATAATTGAGTTCAAGGAAAAAAAAACCATAATTAATACATCTAAAAAGCAATGGTAATAATTTCAGTTTCAAACTCAACAGAAGGCTTCCAATACATAGAATTATTACAAGTCGAGAGAATATGACTGATATGAAGAGAGATGAAAATAATTTCTTCACTGGATATACACATGTACTGAATGCAATGCTGAAGGATTCTCATGATGGTCGTACCAAACTTCAAAGGCTGATCCTACGCTCATTCACTTAACTATCTCCCCTCCTCAAAATGAATCTCCTTCAAAATTCCTCTTCAATTGCACTAACACCGGATATCTCTCGGAATGGCTTGTATTCTTCAATGTTGGTTGTTATTGACGTGTAATTAAGACTTCAACAGCTATGGATCAGATTTTGAACAAACCGGAACACTTGCACTGCATTGGGGCATATCTCCCAAGCTTGGTTGAGTCGCATCTCTCAACCTTGAGAAGCAAAAGATCTCAGACACAAAATGAAATTTCCAAAAGATGTGAGAGTAGCACATTGGCCTTCTTTTATAGGATTATTTAGCTTCATGAGAAAACAATTGGCATGTGTGAGGATGATGGATCCTTCCTAGGAGAATTAGAAACATCTTCTTGATTTGTGCAACTTCCTTGCTTTTTTATTTCTTCTGCTTTTAGCAACTGTGCCATCCTTAGATTTATAGATGTTTCCTGCTTTTCAAAATGGATGCTTTTCTGTAATTTCCTATTTTTTCCACTTTCCTGCTTTTCACTGCTTTTGCAGTTTACTTATTTTTCTACTGCCACCTTGCTTTTAATTGCATCCTTGTTGTTTCCATATTTTCAAACGACTAGGTGTGTTCGACCATATCCTTATGTGCCCCCCTAGCCATGTGAACATTATCACTTGCCAAATTTTAATTACTAATGATAATTATAAAATTAAAATAATTACACGCACTCCAAACATTAAAATTATTATACTCCAAAATTAAAATTATTAATTAACTAACTACTATAGGCCTGGCTCCAAAATCACCCCAAATAATTAATAATTCCTTCCTTTTACTTTATCCTAGACACTTAGGGACTAAAAGGGTCCAATAATTAATCATGTAACCACTTAGGAAGGAACATGACACCTTTAGATATGAGATTATATTTATTCCCCCCCCCTCCCCTTTATCTTTGAAATTTCAGTTTAGCATTCTAAACCTATGGAGTGAGAATATATATGAATAAGATTTCTTTACAAAGCCTTATGTTTTCTCGATGAATTTTGATAATGTATTTTTTTTTAAAGAATTCAATGGAAAATCCTTCAAGGACAAAACAATGAGATCTTCTAGAATCTTATGTTAAACGTTATTAATTTATTCTACCAAACTTTCCTTTTTCTTTGACTGGATCTTAGTCTTACAAGATGAGGTATCTCATGAAGAATTTAATTGTGATTCTTTAACTTCCGGATTCCCTTCCTTCTCCTCACTAATTAGCTCCACTGAAGCTTATTCGAGGGTTTTGATAGAATGATTGTTTTTTACTTCCTTCTTCTACTAGATTTTTTTTTTGACATATTTTGGACATCCTTTAATCGTATGGCCATAAAGGTGGTCTGAAGAAC
This sequence comes from Larix kaempferi, assembly GCA_027924585.1. Classification (NCBI taxonomy): domain Eukaryota; kingdom Viridiplantae; phylum Streptophyta; class Pinopsida; order Pinales; family Pinaceae; genus Larix; species Larix kaempferi. The sequence goes on along the minus strand of BSBM01000434.1, from coordinate 23,747,976 downwards.
CCGCAACAATTAATTAATGAAAATACATGAGATAGCAGAAATAACAGAACTCAGAATCACTTTTATTGATCGTAGGCCACTTCAAGGGGGAAACCTCCTTTGAGTAATCTCAATACAAATAACTTCACGGTACCTTCATTGGTCTCAACACAAAATTATATACTAAGTCTAGGTGTTAATACCATGGGTCAATACCATGTGTCTTACAAACTATGGATCAACAATTACTACGGGATGACTTACAAAGCATATGCGTCCAACAACAATAATACAAACTATGGATCAACAAATACTACGGGATGACTTACAAAGCATATGCGTCCAGCAACAGTATACTGACAAAGTAAATAGAAGGGTTGACATGGGTTCCTAACATCCCCTCTCCCTTAGAAAAATCTTTGTCCTCAAAGCTTCAGATGTGGAAATTGATGCAGAATCTAAAGGAGTGGTTCCCCTGTAGCATTATCAGGTTGCATTCCGGGCCACTGATGCCTTTTGAGTTTCAGGGAGGGTTGCTTGGAAGGATGTAAATGAAGAAGAACCAGATCAACTGTGTGAAAAGTGTGCTCAGAACAGTGCTGATCGGCTTGTTGTTTCAGTCGAATTCTTTCCATGTGAAGATTGTCTTGTAGAATGAAAAGAATCTGATCACGGTTTCGAAGAACCGAGTCAATTTCCCGAACTGGGGAGCTGCTGAGAGTGTATGGAAGAATAACTGACACTGCTTGTCCATAGAATGCTTCATATGGTGTCCTTTTAGATGTGGTATTGTACCACTGGAGCACTTCTAGGAACTCCATAGAAATAGTTGGCCAAATCTGTGTACGAATGGGAAAGGGTTCGAGTAGTCCCGAAAGGAGTGTTGTTTCACCGTTCTTGAGCTGGCAAGTATCACAGTCAACCCCCATCTTTTGAATTGTCATTTTCAGTCCCTACCAAAAGAAGTTACATTGTTCCTGGTCATACGTTTTGAGGAACCCATACTAACTTGCCGATGAAGAAGCATGGAATTCATAGAAAAGATAGCCCCGTTGAACAGATTGCAACCAATTTGGAACAAGCAGAGAAATAGCTGTAAGAGTATCTGGGTCATCAAATGTGTGAGAAGGAGCATCTGCCACCGTATTGTCCTTACCCTTCTTGTAAGTGATCGGATAGCCATAACCCATGAGTTGGATAACCCATTTTAGGTGTCCTGGGGAGGAGACCAGTTGTTCCAGGAAATTTTCCAAACTCTGGAGATCAATCTTGATGTAGAAATGATTCCCTAATAGGTATGGCTGCCACTTCTTTACTGCATCCAAAATAGCCAGCATTTCCTGCTCAGATGTAGATGTGGCTAAAGTCTTATCGGAAAGGTCTCTTGAAGGCGACAAGCCCACTGGTTCAGCAAAGACACCTACATATCTATCCAAGGAAGTAGGGGATACCATTGATGGGTGCAGCTTAATGGAATGGAGTTGAGCGATGACACCATGTGAATTCTTCTTAAGGATCTTTTCCAGGCGATTTGAACTGATGATGCAGAGAGACCCTTGTTGTAAGCCCGTAAATTTGTGTTATTTTCCATTGACTGAAAACCACATCCAAATTTCAGCAAAATCCCATAAGATGGGGCCAAGTGTGCATAACCATTGAATGCCCAAAACCACATCACATCCTCCTAGGGACAAGGAAAGCATGTCAGAGAGCAGGTTATAATATTTCAGAGAAATACACACATTGTGACACTTCCCATTGCAAGGTAAGGTGCCCCCATTGGCAACCATGACTTCAAAGTTGGAGCATGGATGGACAAAACAATCAGCCTGTTTGGCGATCCGAGGGTCAATGAAGTTATGAGTGCTACCAGAATCAATGAGTATTGTAAGAGGAAGCTTCTTGAAGTAACCCCTGACCCGCATTATTTGGAGGGTGGTGACGTCCGATAAAGAATGGAGAGATATCTCTGGTTGGTCATCCTAAGATGGGGGGTCAATATGAGGTTCTTGAATGTCGACCTGATCATCCATTGTATCTAGAGCTTCTTCACCAATTTTAGAGTCAGGAGGAGAATCCATATCCAAGAGATAGAACTTTTGGTGAACACATCTATGTCCTTGAGTGAATTTCTCATCACAATTATAACAAAGCCCTTTTTCTCTGCATACCTGCATCTCTGTTTTAGACAAATGCTTGATAGGAGTTGGTCGAGGAGCTGGCAGGATGGGAGTTCGTTGAGAACCCATATTTCGGAAGGGAACAATAGTGGGTTTGGAGCATTGTTGTGATGCAATCTTGTCTTCTACCAACTTAGACAACCCCAGGGCTTCCATCATTGTGTTGGGACATAACATTTTGACCTCTGAGTGGATTTCATCCTTCAAACCACTGATAAAACAACTCCTGTAGAATTCGTTAGACAAGCCTTCTGTGTGATTGGCTAGTTTCTCAAATTATGTCTAATACTCTCTCACAGTGCCAATTTGACGAAGTTTAGTGAGTGCCTTGGTGAAGTCATCAAAAGCACTAGGACCAAATCGTTGCAAAAGGGGTTGGCAAAAATCTGTCCATTTTGGCTCATCATGATCCTTGATGTACCAACGGTACCATTGAAGGGCTTACTATTCCAAATGAAAGGATGCAAGTGGAACTTTTTGGACATCAAAAGTATTATGCAGACTGAAATACTATTCTGCATGATAGATCCATCCAGTTGGATCAGTACCATTGAAGCAAGGAAATTCAAGCTTCGGACCACGGAAATTGCTGGAGGAAGAGAACCCATTGTCGGATGAAGACTCAGACTGTTGTTTGTTATTCATGGCTGAATGCTCAAGATGGAGGCCAAGAAATTTTTTATCCAGATCCTGGAGTTTGATTTGGATGGCTGCAAGTGCTTCCTCCATGGGTTTTGCTCCTGCGCGGATAACAACCATAACCAGGAGTTTTTTTTTTGGGGGGGGGGGGGAATGTATAGAAAAACACAAACATAAGCTTATTTAGTAAAGGGAAATTTGGATTTGGGAAAAAATCGGATGGGTAATTGGGGTTTCACTAGGTTTTGGACACTTTGGAATGGATAGGGAAGCAAAAAATGAGGATTTCAGAAGCGAGGTGAAATAATGGGAAAATTTTTCAGAGAGGTACAAAGAAGCAGAAATAGGGAATGGACACGATGGAAACATTTAAGGGTGATTGGGTGAAAATCAAAGAAGTTATGGAAAACCCTAAAAATAGACAAATGTAAGATTTCTGGCTTTGGGATAGGGTCCTTAGAAATGAAATATGCAGAATGGGATTGCAGGGGTGTCAGTGAAGTTTCAGGGAAAAGAGAGTTAAAACAAAGGAGATATGGCGAAAAAAAAAAATTTATACCCTTTTTTTTCTAGAATGGATCTGAAATGGCGGGATATGGAACGGCTCAGAATGGATCGAAAACAAGTAGATTTGAAATGACTTTTACAATGGATCTGAAATGGTTGGATCAGAACTGGCTTTCGGAATGGATCTGCAACGACGCAGAAGTGATCGGCAATGGCATGGAAGTGATCGGCAACAGTTCAGCTGAAAATAGATATAGACCCTAGGTATGTTTGATTTCCTATCGGTTCAAGGGATTCACTCGACCACCAATGATGTCTGATGGCTTACGTATTGAGGCAGTACCCCTCACTCCATGGCTCAGGTAAATTTGATATCCGCTTTGCCACAAACGATAGCTCTTGGTTTACCTCACGGGTAGGAACTAGTCAATCAGTTAGGGGTCATTGCCCTTTTCGCTGGCAGGTCCTCTCAATGGGATAGCTACTTCAAGGTTCCTTTGGTACTCCTTACAATGAGTTTTGGGGTTTATGCCCAAGTACTTCCCACAGTTAAGCGGATAGGGATTATTCCCAGATCCGAAGCTGCAATAGATGCCGAAAAAAAAAATTGGCAGAAATTTCACCCAGGGAGCCCAAGAAAGTGCTCTGATACCAGATGTGAAGAACTTGTAACCATTAATTAATGAAAATACACGAGATAGAAGAAATAACAGAACTTAGAATCACTTTTATTGATCGCAGGACACTTCGAGGGGGAAACCTCCTTTGAGCAAGCTCAATACAAATAACTTCACGGTACCTGCATTGGTGGGTTTAGACCATTGGCCCATATCCATCTCTTGCAAAAAATTAGACACTAAGAATTATCGCCCTTTCCTCTCTGAAGAATTTTGGTTGGCTAACCCTCCATTTCAGGACATAGTGTGTACCTAGTGGTTGAATATGGAGGTGGAAGGATGCTCCAAGATGGATATCATGCAGCAGCAATTAAAATTCCCCAGGTCCAAGCTTTAGAAATGGAACCAAAACACCTTTGGGAATATCTTTAAAGAAAAAAGTAATTTGGAAAAGGAGTTGGAGTAAATACAACAAACTATTATGGATCAAGGGCACTTGGAGGCTTTGAAGCAAAAAGAAAAAGACACTCTAACACAACTTGAAAAACATTGTGAGCAGGAAGAAATTCTATGGAGGAAAAAGTCTCGCATTTCCTGTTTAAAATAAGGGTAAAGGAACACTACATTTTTCATCGCTCCATGGTACAACGAAGAATGTAGAATCGCATCTCCACTATTAAGTAGGAGGAGGGGGGTATTTTTAAAGACAAATGGAAAATCGAGAAGGAACTAGTTAGAAATTTCCAAGACCTCCTTAGTGAAGAAAATCCCTCCAGAGCGCATGCCATCAATTAAGTGATGAACCACATTCCAAAAATCCTCACGGCTGAGCACAATTCTTCCCTTATGATGGTCATCTCGATGCAGGAGGTTGAAATAGCGGTTAATGAGATGGTTGAAGAAAAAGCTCCAGGCCCTGATGGTTTCACCATAAACGTTTTTCACCACTGTTGGGATCTCTTAAAGCATGAAGTTCTAGAGTTAGTGGAAGAATCAAGAAAAAAGCAATGGGTGCTCCCTGCTTTGAACACAACCTTCCTCACGCTGATTCCCAAGGAATCTAGAGAAACCCACCCTAGTAATTTTAGACCGACCATCTCTCTCTGCAATTTTATTTACAAAATCATTACAAAGGTGGTTTCTAATCACCTCAAAGTTGTCCTCCCCTTACTCATCTCCCCTGAGAAAATAGGCTATGTAGAAGGATGGAAAATCCTAGCTGGGATCATCCTTTCTCATGCAGTGACTCACTCTCTGAAAACCACTAAAACCATGGGGATGCTCATAAAACTTGACCTCTGCAAAGATTTTGACAAACTTAGCCGGGATTTTATGGAAAAAATGCTTCTCTCTTTGGGTTTCAGTATGGAATGGACTAGATGGGTCATGGCCCTCACCTCGTGTGCTTTTTTCTCTATCATTATAAATGGTCTCCCTTCTACTACTTTCTCTCCTTCAAGAGGCATCCATTAAGGAGATTCGCTCTCTCCCTTCCTTTTCATTCTAATGGTTGAAGGTCTAGCAATAATGCTCAAGGATAAGGTAGTTGTTAACACCTAAAAAGTGCTCACTAGCTCATTCCCTTATTCACATGACCCATTTGTCCACTTTTCCACCATCTGAGCCCCTGAAGCCAACAAAAGGTCACCAAAAGACCTTAGTACACCCCTTTTTCCATTAAAAAAGAGTATTTTTCCAAGAAAATCATAAAAAACCCTCAAAAAGGGTCCAAATTCCCAAAAATATTAAAAAGGGAATTAAAATATTATTTTTATTCAAAAAAGGAAAAAGGAGGGAAAAGTACCTAAACCATGTTGGTCAATACCATTTGGTTTCCACAAAACCACAAATGGTATTCCCCACCACCAAAACCTATAAAAAGGTGGTAGGGGCTCCTCATTTCACATCCATCCATTATCTCATCCTTATGCTGCTGAAATCTCCCTTGAGCATTTTAGCCATTGCAAACCACATTGGAGAAGAGACCATTGGAGATTGGAGTTGCTCATCCTTGGAGCCATTCAACCTCATCATTAGAGGTATTGATTCCGCAAGCACTTGCTTGCCCCATTCTTTCAATACAAATTCATTATTTTACATTATCTTGTTCTTGATTTTAAATTATTTTTTGTTATTTGCTTAATATCTTTGCATAGATCCATGGTTAGTCTTGTTTAATTAGTTTATTGTTATTTATTTCCATTGAAACTGCTGCTACTAGTTAGCAGGTGCCCATAGCACTAAGCCTGGTTGCAAAACCGAGCCAACAGTTTTTGGCGACTCCGCTTTGGTTTGAACTATAGATCTCAATTTTTCTTTCAATCTTTGTTTTTTAGTAGTTTTTAACCTTTAGATCCATAGATCTGCCATCCTAGACAGCAGATCTATTGCTCCTCTAGTTTTTTGGCCCCATAAATTGCCATTAACAGCCCGAAATTTTCGATTTTCGGGTTCGTTTCTCGGTTTCCGTGCACGGCTTCCGCCTCGCGGCTTTTTGCCAGACAGTTGCGTGGTCCATCACGACTTTTCTGCGTTTTTCCACGCAGCCCATCGCAAATTTTTGCCAGACAGTCGCGCGGTCCATCGCGACTTTTCTGCATTTTTCTGCGCTGCACACCGCGGCTTCGCGGCCAATTTCCGCGCTGCCCATCGCGACTGTGCGGCTAAAACCCGCGCGGTCCATCGCGACTGTGCGGCCAAAATCCGCACGGTCCAGCGCGACTGTGCGACCAAAACCCGCGCGGTCCATCGCGGTTTTTCTGTCAAAACCCGCGCGGCTGAATTTTTCATTCGGCCATTCCGATTTTGAAAATTTTTTTTGCTGTACTTTCTGCCCATAGCACATTTTTTTTACAGTATTAAATTCTGCATATTTGACAGCTTTGAAAAAAATTTTACTATTTAAAGTGCATATCTAGAAATCTTTTTAAAAATTTTCAAGAAAGTGAAAGAAAGACTCATTTTGCATTTTTATCTAGATTAAAGTTTTTTCCTGTTTACTTCTTTAAAATCTTGCCCTTAGCAATTTACTTGAAAAAAGAAATCCATTTATTTCTTTTAAAGAAGTCTATTATTTGCTTTCAGAAATCAAAAGATTCTTTGTTTTTTGAGTTGATATTTGCAAAGCAATTTAATTCCCATTTATTTGAAAAAGTCATAAATATTTGCTTTTTTATTTTCAAAAACTCCTTTGTTTTGTGAAAATTTCCTATAAAAGCATTTACATTTTTCAAGTTCAGTTTACAATACCTCACGTGCACTCACACGATCACTTAATTGAACTAAGCCTTAAAACGTACCCTAATTTCAACACACTTTTAACCCCACTTGGGGAACACTAAAAGAACTTTTGTAGCTAGGTAGTATTGGGGGGATAGGTGTTCCAATAACACCCCTCAGTTATTACATCTGAGACATAGAAGTTGTCCAATTAGGGAGCTAAAATCTCTTAGTACTTTTTGGTGCGGTCACAACCGGTTTGTGGGAAGGCCTCTCCCTTAGGAGGGTTGAAGTCGCGAGGATGGTTCCGGAAGCCTGAGTGGAATACCGAAATCCATTCAGTAACCGAAGGGATACCATTCACAGTTCTCGGGATATCCCTGTATTGGGATATTGAGATCAAAGGACCAAACGGCAGATTTACCTTTTCTCGACGCGTCATGAACGGAGTATCCTAGTAGCCTGTCTTTATGATTGATTACCCGGTGTCCCTCCCGGTAGGGGGATATCTAGCCGTTGTCTCAACATTCATATTGTCTGACTTGGATTTCATCACCTTGCAGAGGATATCGTGTGTTTGAGTCACAATACTTTTAGTTAGCTGTTTGCATGATTCAACCCACCCTTGGTCTAGTTACACCTATTTTTTATAGAAGCCGTTTGCATGTTGGTATTCTGACCAGTTGTTGCATTCCTCCACTTATTGTAGCACAGCTGCTAGAATAAGTGCCTTTTTTGAGGTTGATTTTTTGGCCTGAGAGCCTTCTTTTTTCACTCCCCTTCTTGCACCCTTGGTTGCATTAGGGTTTTGAGTCTTTTATATATATATATATCACCACCTGATACTTAAACAAATTTTTTACAAAAACTTAATTCTCACCATTGAGAATTTTAGACGCTCCCGTCGTCTACAGGGCGAACTCCCAGAGTTTAGTCCATTTGGCTCTCCACGTCATGGACACAGAGCCCTATCCCTTGATTCGACACATCGTCAATCAACTAGACAATCATCCGATTCTGACACACCTCACTTCACATTTGATTGGGAGGTAGAATCCGAAAACCGCACAGAGTTACCACCAACCACCATTATGTCTGGAACACCATTTGATCCACTGTTTACCAGCACCATAGGTGAGACATCTACAGACCCTTCTGCGGTGGTGCCATCCATGGCGACTACCACCCCCCTGGGTATGCCCAATATGGGCAACACTCCACATTTAGGAATGCCCAACACAGGGCCATCTCCTATTATAGGAATTCCCAACACAGGTCCACCACCTGTTATGGGCATACCCAACATAGGGGTCACATCCCCTTTGGTTCCCACAAACCCTATCCCAGGAATCCCCACTGCTATTCCTACCCCAAGTGTAACCCATGTTGCACTTGGAGGCGCTGGCCCATACCAGACTACACCTATTGGAGGGCACATACCCTCCATACCTAGCATACCTTTAGGTGCTACTGGACCCCACACCACAATGACTAGGCATATCCCAGTTCCAGTCACCACATCTGCTAGCTTACCATACATGGCAAGTCTGAACCTGCCAGACTTAGCTAGGCTCACAAATGACCCCATCAGACATGATTCTGCGTGGCCTCACATGCCCACCAAACTCCCCTCTGACATCCCTAAGTTTGAGGGTAAGACGGGTGAAGACCCCCAGAACCATATCATGTCTTTCCATCTATGGTGTTCCTCCAACTCCATAGTGGACGACTCTGTCCGCCTCCGGCTCTTACAACGCACCTTCACTGGCTCTGCAGCCAAGTGGTATATCGAGCAGCCCCATGGGACGCATGCCACCTTTACCTCCCTGGCCTCGACCTTTCTACAGTTCTTTCAGTTACCTGTCCGCTATGATGCAGGCATCGAGATCCTACTGTCTTGCAGACAGAATACGGCCACCCACATCACTGACCATATTCATGAGTGGCGTCGACGTCGGAGCCTCTGCAAAATTAAGTTAGATGACCGTATCTTTTTAGATTGGTTTCTAAAATCCCTCCTCCCACTCATCGCGAAGGATGTGGCATCTGAAAGACCCCAGTCTGAAGAAGAGGCCATCCTCAAAGCCCAACAGTTTGATCTCATCTATGCCCAATCAGGTTATCTATACACAATCATACCAGACGCCCCACGATGCGACTCTTCACGTAGCGACGCACCGGGGGCATCTCATGCTGCCGATGGCATTATTGGCCAAATCACACCCCAAGCTAAACCTTTCAGCATGGTGAGCACCATGCCTGCCCCAGACCTCTCTAGGGCTACATCCAGTTCCGGAACGACAACTTCTTATGCTCCAACAAACCAGACCCATCACATTCATGGGCCCTCTTGTCCACAACATTGCTATGGGCAAGCGCCATCAGCATATGTACCTCCTACATATTATACTCAACCTACCACACATACCCCCATGCAGTTCCCACAACAGCAGATGCATTACCCACAACCAGCTGCACCAGCTAATCTCGCACCTCCAACAGCTCAGGGGTACCAACAACCCCAACAGGCAGCTGGACCACCTCCAGCTCCACCTGCATACTACCCACCGCAACCTGCTCCCGCGCTTGCGGCTCCCCAGAATCCCCCCAATGCTCAAGGGCATGTGTACGCACAACAACATCAGCCCCAATACCAAAATAACCAACGCAACCAGGGTGGGCAACCAAACCGCGGAAGAGGACGTAACCGTGGAAACAACCAAAACCATAACCAAGCTCCACAACCTACCCATCCTCCGCAAAACAATAACGCGGCGCCTGCTCATCAGAATCCTGATCGGCCACCTAAGCAAGCCAAAAATGCTAATTTACGAACAAACCATCCTTGTTCCATTTGCGGTGTCTATGGCCACTATACCCACGCTTGCCCACATCTGGAGCGAGCTCGACAACTATGGACAGATGACGCCCATCGTCAAGGGCAGGCGGCTCCTCAGCCGCCACCCAAACCTCCACCACCTCAACAACAGCCTTTGGTGCTACAAAACCCTTTTCCAACACAAGGGGTGGTGAACACTCAGTCGTTAGCCCCCCCACAGGGCAACGTACAACCACAGCAAATCACTTACGCCGCTCCTGATCAACCCATGTTTGATTCAGGGACTCACCACTTATTGATGATGTCCACTGCCGACGTCAATATCCAAACCCGCTGGAACCAGTATGGCCCTACCTCCGAAGCCCCCCCCGCCGACAAGGATACTAACGCTCATCCCACCGATCAGCCGTTACGGATACCACCTCTTCCACTTGATGGCGCATCTAAAACACCTCGTTTCCCACTCCGCCGTATCAACAACAACCCCAATGCACGGGCTGCGTCAAATTACAACATCGTAGATGACCTAGCTCAATCTCCCACAGCCATGTCTGCGTTAGAAGTCTTGAAAAACTGTCCTACTCAACGCAAGACTTTACTTTCCGCCATTGGGGCGATTGACCCAAATGATTCGAAATTGATGACCTTTGATTTAGACCAGTCTGAACCACGTCTGCCTTCCACCATAGCAGTCCAAGTGTCTGTTTCTATTCGAAATCTTGTCATCCATCGATGTATCATCGACGAGGGTGCCTCCACATGCGTCATGTCCACATTTGTTTGGCAGAAGTTGGGATCCCCTACTCTCCAGCAATCCACCACTGCATTGCGGGCCTACGACGGTCGGTCAGCTCAACCTCAAGGTTTACTACCCAAGGTCCCCATCCAATTAGGTGGGAAAACTGTGCTCATTGACATAGAGGTCATTAATGCCCAGCTCGATTATAACCTTTTACTCGGCCGTAGTTACATGTACACCATGAAAGCGGTTTCCTCATCCGTTTTTTGCACCATGATGTTCCCCCACGAGGGACATGTGGTCAAAATCGACCAACTCACATACTATGATCCCAATGCCCCCGCAGCACCCGAAAATGTTCTTCCCATGATTGAACAACCAACTTCTAGTGCAACTACCTCCTTTGTCTCCTCTTTGGGACCAGGACTTTATTCAGATACACCAATGACCTCTACATTCCAGTCCATCCCACCACCGTCACCGGAGACCCAAGTCGCAAACCTCTGTACTCTTTCACAGAATACACAGGCATCCGGTAATCAACCACCATTGATTCCTAGTCACATTGGTGTTACACCCATCCACACCATCCCCTTCCTATTTCCTCCTTCGGGTGTAGTAAGCGCCCCGGTTATGGCTACCCTTAGTCTACCCGGGTTAACATTGGGATTACCCGTGTGGTATATTCCGCCTCCCGTTCGACCGCCGACACCAAACGTCATCCTCCAACCGGTACAACATATTGTTACCACAAATCAACCTCCTCCTGGTGTCGCAATCCCTTCGTCGTCAATGAAACCTCCTCCTAGCCTCAATATCCCTTCGTTGTCAATGAATCCTCCCCCTCCTATCAAGCCCACTGGGGGCAGAGGTCCACAACCATACACTGCTATACCACCTCCTAAGGCAGTTAAACCCCCACCGGTGTTTCGAGCTCCCCCTAAATGCTCGTTGTGCGATGAGATAGGCAATCCAACTCATCAATGCCCACACTTACCGGCACTCCAAGAGCATATGAATATGTTGGACGATGACATCAGCATCCCAGTAGTTAGATTAGAGCCACCTCTACAGCCTCGCAACAAATCACTGCGCACCAACCATCCTTGTGCTATATGCAGTGTTTACGGCCACTACTCTCACCATTGTCCTGATCTACCTGACTATAGAGCAGCGTTGTACGAGTTAAACAACGTCGACTTAGAGATATCTCCTCTCCTCATCGAGGAGATCCACCCCCCGCCATCATCCTCGTCGGAAGAAGTCAATACAATATATATGATTTCAACAACCTTAAAACCAGAACCCCTTGATTTATGGTCTGACTACTTCAATACTGATGAGCAAATTTTGGAGACACTCACTGCACTCGACTACCCTTGGGATGATATGCATCATCGCTCGTACTTCCTCCCAGAAGCATCTACACCCACCTCATCCAACAAGCTATCGGTCGAATCGAAAGATTTCATACCCACTAAGGTCGATTGGTTAAGGGACCCCATCCCAGCACCGGATGCCTTTGAAGAAGGGAACATGTCGAACATTTCCCCCACTATACAGATAGACATTTCCACAACACCAGGGAAACCCGAGTTCATCTCACTGGGCGCATCTTGCACTCAAGCAGAAACTCAGGCATACAAAAATCTCTTTCAAGAGTTTCGTGATGTCTTTGCCTGGTCCTATACCGAGATGCCTGGTCTTGACCCCGCTATCATTGAACACCACATTGATACATGGCCTGAGGTACCCCCTGTTCGTCAGAAACAACGACCCATTCACCCTTCCAAGCTCCCCGCTGTTAAAGCTGAGGTCGAAAAACTTCGCAAAGCAGGATTCATTTACCCTATTCCGTACACCACTTGGGTGCCAAACCCTGTTCCCGTCAACAAAAAGCAAGGCACCCTTAGAGTATGCACTGACTTCCGAGATTTAAACCACGCTTGTCCAAAAGACAATTTCCCCATGCCATTCATTAACCAACTCATTGATGAGTGTGCGGGCCATGAAGTCCTATCCTTCATGGATGGGTTTTCCGGATATAACCAGATTCACATCCGTAAGGAGGATCAGTACAAGACTGCCTTCACAACCCCATGGGGCACCTTCGCCTATCGCGTCATGCCATTTGGCCTTAAAAATGCTGGTGCCACTTTCCAGCGAGCCATGACCTATTGCTTTCACGACTTGGTCCATATCCTGCGAGTCTATCTTGACGACCTCACAGCTCGTTCCCGAAAACGATCAGACCACCTTAACGACCTCCGGCAAGTTTTCCTGCGTTGTCGCAAATATAAAATCCGCTTGAACCCACACAAGTGTGTCTTTTGCGTCCTAGCAGGCCGCTTATTAGGTTTCATTGTTTCCCAAGATGGAATCACTGCCGATCCCTTGAAAGTCAAAGCCATTTTAGAACTTCCGCCTCCTCGCACGCTTCGGCAACTCCAAAGTCTACAGGGGCGGTCCAATTTCCTTAGGCGCTTCGTTCCTGACTATGCAACCAAAGTTCACGGTTTCTTACGCTTACTCCGTACCCACATACCCTTTGTTTGGGATGAGCAAGCAGACACAGCATTCGAAGACCTCAAGAAAGCTCTCACGCAAGCCCCCTTGATATCCCCACCGGATTTCTCTCAAGACTTCACCCTTTATGTCTCGGCATCCGAACATGCTGTGTCCGGAGTTTTGGTCCAAGAAGATGCCTCACACCGAGAGCATGTGATTTATTACGTCAGCCAGACCTTGTCTGGCCCACCTCTGCATTACCCATATGAGGAAAGATTAGCCCTAGTTGTAGTCTTTTCCGTACAAAAATTGCGACACTACATCCTACTTAGTCATACCACGGTCGTGGCCGACTCCAACCCCATGGTCTATCTCCTTACCCGGCGGCTCCTACAAGGTCGTGTTGCTAAATGGGTCATTATCCTCCAAGAATATGACCTCACTTTCAGTACTCCCAAAAGCACTAAAGCCCTCGCGCTTGCTCACCTCATCACGGACCTCCCATCCTCTTCAACATCACCCGTTATCCAAACGGACCTGATTGACGAGCATATCTTCATCATTTCGTCTGACGACCCTTGGTACGGAGACATTTTGACTTACCTTCGTACGCAAAAATTTTGACCACACATCGATCGTGATGGACGCCATCGCATACGACACCACGCCACCCGATACCTCCTGATAGGGGATGTACTTTACCGATGCGGCGTTGATACCATCTTACGCCGCTGTCTATCCCATTCTGAAGCAGAACAAGTCCTCAATGATTGTCACAGCGATGCCTGCGGAGGCCATTTCTCCGGCATGGCAACCGCCCAGAAAATCATTCGGGCAGGTTATTTTTGGCCATCATTGTTTACTGATTGCATCACCGTAGTCAAGCATTGCCAGAACTGCCAACTATTTTCCCCCAAAGCAAGAACCCCCCCCGCCCCCCTTCATCCAGTCATCACCATTGGACCATTCCTCAAATGGGCCATCGACTTCCTCGACTGCAACCCCACGTCAGCCGGCGGTCACAAACACGTCGTTGTGGCTGTAGATTATTTCACCAAGTGGGAAGAAGCCATGCCGACCTATAATTGCAAAGCCGACACTGCAGCACGGTTTTTCTTCAACCATGTTATCGCTCGATTCAGAGTACCACAGCAACTAGTCTCTGACCACGGCTCTCACTTCGAAGATGCCGTCTGGAAGGAATTATCAACCATGTTGAAATTTGAACACCATTTCTCTTCCGCTTACTATCCCCAAGGAAACGGCCAAGTCGAAGCGATCAATAAAATTTTGAAGACCATTCTCCAACGTACTGTAGACAAGCACAAATCCAATTGGCACCACATGCTTTTCCCGGCACTATGGGCCTACTGCACCTCAACCAAAACCGCCACCGGTTTTACCCCTTTCCATTTAGTTCACGGTGTCGAATCCGTCCTCCCTATTGAGTGCCAGATCCCAGCCTTACATATCGCCGTTGAGCTCCTACCGGACACTTCCCCGATTGAGCAACGTTTACTACTCCTAGAGCAGGCCGATGAAGATCGGCGCACAGCCATCCAAAACATGGAAGCAGCTAAACAACGATCGAAACTAAGTTACGACAAACACGTCCACCCAAGAACCTTTTCGGAGGGATACCTTGTCCTCGCTTACGATCAAGCTCATGACAAAACCAGCAAGGGAAAGTTCGTGTCTCTGTGGCAAGGCCCCTACATCATACACACCTGCCTCGGGCAGGGGGCATACATTCTGACCGATTCAGAAGGCAATCCCCTACGTAACCCACGCAATGGGTTGTACCTTAAACGATTTTACCCATAGAAAATCTGATGGACACCATCGTCCATTTTAGTATAGGCATACTTTCTTTGTTCACAAAAAATTTAAAAAACCTAAATATTTGTTTTTCTCTGCATGACCACAGATGGAGCCTCTTCCACTCTGCTATGTCGGTTTCGCTGATGGTGCAAGCCGTTGGTCTCCCAATCTCGCCTCCGCAGCTTGGGTAATATACTCCCCTTCACACGAGTTAATTCACATTGACGGAGTATGTTTAGGTGCCGCTACCAATAATCAAGCTGAATACGATGTCGTGACCGGTCTCCTGGCCGCTACTCTCCAAATGAGCATACGTCACCTCAACGTTTACTTGGACTCACAGCTCCTAGTTTCCCAGCTCAATAATGATTACCAGGTACGCGATCCTTGTCTTTTAAGAAAATTCCTGTGCACTAAACAAATGGTTAGACAGTTTGAATCCATTTCATTCACACATGTCCCAAGACACCTCAATAGTGTAGCAGATAATATGGCCAACAACGTCCTCGACTGGCACACCAATCACATCATGTCATACCCATAAACAAAATGCATCCACATGCATAACATGTGCCTCCACGGGCATAAAACAAATAAACAAAATGCATCCACGTGCATCACATGTGCCTCCACGGGCATAAAACAAACAACCAAATAATGCATCCACGTGCATAACATGTGCCTCCACGGGCATACATAAATCAACAAACATACTGCATCTACGTGCATAACACGTGCCTCCACGGGCATATACAAAAGACAAAGGTGCATCCACGTGCATACACAACAATATATCCAAATATATATCCACATATATATAAATCAAATAGTCAACATGTCATAAGTGCCCTCAGCACCCGATATACAAAAAATACATCTGTCATACAAAAAATGATTCCCCATATGCTCATCAGCATTTGGGGGCAGATACAGTATCGTCTACTCAGCTGGATCCCGAGGATCCTCAGGCTCCTCCTCCGGCTCCTCCTCCGAATCCTCCTCCGCTAGCCCCGCCGGGTCATGACGAGCCCGAACTCTCCGCTCTGCCGGCCACGCTGGATCGTCCCGCAGACGTATCCTCCCCTGAGCCGGCCCTGCCGGATCATCCCGTCTATCATCCCTGTGCCTCGCCACGAACACCACTATCCTCAATAGGAGCGACTGCCACTCAGGCGGCGCACCGAAACAACCCTGCAAAATACCCCGATCCAGGTCTCTCCAACCATCCTCGAGAAGCCTAGCTAGGATCTCGGCAAAAGTCTGTCGGACACCATCTATGGCGTCATCACGAGGGCCAACCCCTCGCCCACGAGCTGCAAATCCTCCACCACGCGGAGGAGGTACAGGTACAGGTGGATGGGCGACCACCATCGCCCGCCCCTGCCGAGCCACGTAGTCAGGCGGTGGCACTGGACCCACATCTGCACAAAGCAAGTAAGCCATCACATACTATAGAACAATAATCATCAATGATAAATCATACAGCATATGATATAATATCAAATAAAACACAAACATACCGTCTAAATTCCAGGCCTGTCCTGGGGCACGAGGCATCTCTGGGTCACCTCGGTAATCCATGCCGGCATAGGGATAGTCCTCAATCACCAGAGGCATCTGCTCCCACTGCTGATAGAAATCCTCCGTGAAGTAACTGCGGACACCACCGCCGCCACGAGGCATCATCTGCCCCCACCTCATCATACGAGGCTCACTCGGAAGACCAGCATGAATGGGTACCCGTGGCCGCAAGGTCGGCACCCGCTCAAAGAAAAAACAACATAAAAATGAGGCATAACAAAACTCGCCTCCCTCTCTAATGGCCTTGTCCAGATCTCTCCGGACTCCAGCCAGAAACATCTGCCCCCAGGCATAGTAAGTACCCTGAAGAACAGAGTCCACCATCATCGTCTGCCCCCCAAACATACGATGTGGCGCAGCAGCACCCAATATCCGTAGAACGCAAGCCCCAACAGCTCGCATATCCCACTCACGCAGGGATCGCAGACTAATAGAGCTGTTTTGTAAAACAACATCATCAGAACAGAAAGTCTGTAAAAGGTCCTCCATATCTATACCTGGAGGCAACCTCGGCATGATATCACCCACCTCACCCAAGCGAGGCAACCCAGTCAAAAAATAAACATCCGTGAGAGTGATCTCTAACCTCTCACCACCAATGATGAATGCACCCTCCGCTGGCACCCACCATTGCACAAGCCTGTTCAGGAGCCGTCTTACTGAACGTATAGGCAGGATCTGAGCGAACTTTAAAAGTCCGCTTATAGCCAGAGTCTGTCTCACCCCTGCATCAGTCTCAATCCTCAACATAAGATCACCATCGATCTCCCTCTCCCGCCACGAGGACTGAGGTCTCCTCAACATCCTGCCAGGAAAACAGAAGAAATTTTTAGCCCCAGCATAAAAATTTTAGAAAAATCCCATCGCGGCTTTTACACAGAAAGCCGCGATGCCCATCGCGGCTTTTCCACAAAAAGCCGCGATGACCATCGCGGCTTTTCCACAAAAAGCCGCGATGACCATCGCGGGATCCATGAAAAAACCCGCGATGAACATCGCGGATTTTGGCCGGACAGTCGCGATGAACATCGCGACTATCCCCCATGAACTCACGATGAACATCGCGGGTTTCGACCTCACAGTCGCGATGAACATCGCGACTGTGAGCCTAGAACCCGCGCGGTTCATCGCGGGTTCAGCCCCGAAACTCGCGCGGTTCCACGTTGGAGAGTCAACGTAGAATTTCACGGCCTTCGGGGACACGCCGCCAAACAAAAAAGACATAATTAACAAGGTTAAGGGAAATAGAGTTACCTGCAACTCGCTGAATTGAAAACCAACGGTGAAATCTCCCGGAAATCGAGAAAAAGCTCTGACAGCTCTATCAAACTTGCACGTAACAATGACAAGTCATTTGGGCCCCACCCCCTATTTATAGAAATTCCACCAATTTTCCAACAACCATTGCGGTATCATACGAAGTCCATTTCTCAAACCGTTGGTACCGTTGGGATCAGCACCGCGAGAACTTCATGCAGGTTCCTTCCTTTTTCCGTTTTCACGGGGTCCATTTTTTGACCATTTTTTTGGCCTCTCTCGTGGCCTCGGTTTGCGTGCCACATCAGGCGTTCTCCGTTTTGGACGTGCCTTATATCACCGGATTCAATTTTCCACGCTCGTGATGATGCTTGAGATCATTTCTCGCTGTCACGTCCCGATTTTCAGGGCATTTTTTCCATGCCCCCTCATCACCCCGGTTTGCGTGCCACATCGGCCGTTCTCCGTTTTAGGCGTACCTTATATCACCGGATTCAGTTTTCCACGCTCGTGATGACGCTTGAGATCATTTCTCACTATCACGTCTCGATTTTCAGGGCATTTTTTCCATGCCCCCTTATCACCTCGGTTTGCGTGCCACATCGGCCGTTCTCAGTTTGGGGCATGCCTTATACCGTCGGATCTAGTTTTCCGCGCTCGTGATGATGCTTGAGATCATTTCTCGCTCTCACCTTTCGATTTTTCGGCCATTTTTTCCATGCTTCCTCATCACCTCGGTTTGCGTACCACATCGGCCGTTCGCCGTTTCCGACAATCTTTATGTCACCGGATCCAGTTTCCGCACTGATGACGATGCTTGAGACCTTTTCTCGCCCTCATCAATCCATCTTTGTTCGGTATAATTTTATCCCTTTTTCGGGCCGAGCAACCCCTTTGACGAAAAAGGCACTTAGGGAGTTTCTGTTAAGCTCTTTTCTGACTCCGAAAACAATGAAAAGATCGCCGAGCAATCTTGCTTCCTTTCATGCTCGCTAAACGTATCTGAAAAGGCGTCTACCTGGTATAAGTTTACCCCTTTTCCGGACCTCGTAGACTAATTACGAAAAAGGTATACTCTAGTCACATCGGCTAGAAGAGTACTCCATCCGCATCATTTTATGCTTTTTCGGGCCTTGGAGACTAAACTAACGAAAAAGAAACACCAATAGAGTCCACTTATCGCTTTCAGACTCTCTAAACATGAAAGCAACCATGAGCATGAGCCGTCCTGGGCTCACAAAATCCACAGGACCGTACCATTTCAGAGCACACTTTTATCCCTTCTTAGAGCTCATTAAAACTACGAAGAAGGAATCAATGGTGCCTCTTGGCACAACGACAGATCAAATCTACTCATCAGGCAGCTTCCCCATTTTGGTCGCCTTTGTTCAGAGTATTCTGCAGTATGTCACCTTGATAATCCCTCGACGGCACCTATCAGCTCGTCCTCCCCCCCAGAGTCAATATATACCATTCAGTCAAAGCAATGATCCCCACACCTACAAGTCAGTTCCCTACGCTGCCAGGTCAACCATGTCATCATGCTCTGAACAAAGGAAGTTTGAGTCTACCCATTTTTTGACCCAGTTATTTCCCATTCCCACAAGTATGTCAGTCCTACCATCAGTACTACAACACTTCAGTTTTACACCTCGTGCTCCTATCAAGGAAACATCATTGCCTTGTTAGTTGCTGGTCTCCCTCTGTCGACGACAACCACATTGATTCCAGAGGATAGACCGAGAGGTCCCTGTGTCTTGGACTCATTACCATTTATGATGAGTGCCTACGAATCATTTCGAGAGGAATCCTCAATGCCTCTCCGAATGGTTGTTTCTCACATGCTCGACTTCAACACCTTGATCGCATCGTTGAGACTCGCACAGGGTATTGGTCCGTTCAGTTATTAGTCGAAGACCCCGGATACCACCTGGCTCCTCCACATTTGAGAGTCTACCTATGGATACAACCAGTTACATTTTTTCTATAGATATCCGGGTTGCGTATGGCGACAGTATTCATATGTACCCCAGTTTTATACTCCCTCGAGTATACAGATACAAATACTTCCCAGAGATGGCTCACAGTCATTAATTCCATACAGATGATTGAACACCTTTAGTTTCAACAGTTATTCCAATGTATCAGTTATTAAGATCAGCCATGATCACGAGTATATCCCACAATAATGTCCCCTCTGGACCATTATGATGTACCAGTATATTTCTTTACGTATTAGATCCCCCTTCTTGGGACTAATTGTTCTGTATATGTCTTGATACGAGCATGGGAATGCCCGCCTCGTCCTTCATCAGAGATTATACCTCATTCATATTGAGGCCATGTAATATTTTTTGTTTTTTGCAGCTTCCAAGGGCCGTGGCTCCAGTCTCCAACCGGTCTCTTCTCTCCCCTAAACCCCAGAAAAAAGGACAAAGAACTATGATGTCTATCGGCCATACGATGAGCTCCTGCCCTCACACATCAGGGGGCAATCTATTAACACCTAAAAAGTGCTCACTAGCTCATTCCCTTATTCACATGACCCATTTGTCCACTTTTCCACCATCTGAGCCCCTGAAGCCAACAAAAGGTCACCAAAAGACCTTAGTACACCCCTTTTTCCATTAAAAAAGAGTATTTTTCCAAGAAAATCATAAAAAACCCTCAAAAAGGGTCCAAATTCCCAAAAATATTAAAAAGGGAATTAAAATATTATTTTTATTCAAAAAAGGAAAAAGGAGGGAAAAATACCTAAACCATGTTGGTCAATACCATTTGGTTTCCACAAAACCAAAAATGGTATTCCCCACCACCAAAACCTATAAAAAGGTGGTAGGGGCTCCTCATTTCACATCCATCCATTATCTCATCCTTATGCTGTTGAAATCTCCCTTGAGCATTTTAGCCATTGCAAACCACATTGGAGAAGAGACCATTGGAGATTGGAGTTGCTCATCCTTGGAGCCATTCAACCTCATCATTAGAGGTATTGATTCCGCAAGCACTTGCTTGCCCCATTCTTTCAATACAAATTCATTATTTTACATTATCTTGTTCTTGATTTTAAATTATTTTTTGTTATTTGCTTAATATCTTTGCATAGATCCATGGTTAGTCTTGTTTAATTAGTTTATTGTTATTTATTTCCATTAAAACTGCTGCTACTAGTTAGCAGGTGCCCATAGCACTAAGCCTAGTTGCAAAACCGGGCCAACAGTAGTAGTTGGGTCTCTTAGGGGGATCTCCATCCATGGTAACCCTCTCCTTAAAGATCAACAATTTGTGGATGACAACCTTCTATTTGTCCACCTTTCTGTTCAGGAATCCACGACCCTCAAACAAGCTCTACACTCCTTCTCTTAAGCTTCTGGTACCCTCCATCAACCTAGAGAAATATCAGATCTTTTTTTCCAACACCGATCTCATCAGCCAGCATAATGTTGCTCCTTGGATTCTTCGTGACCTCCCTTCCGTCCAAATATCTAGGCACACCTCTGTTCGAATCGAATATCAAGCACTATTCGTGGAAGGAGCTCTTAGACAAACTCAAAAACAAAACTCTTCTTGGACTTTCAGATCTTTGAACTTTCCCAGTAGACTTATTCTCCTCAAAGCTATTCTCCAATACATGCCCCTCTATCTCTTTCCAATTCTTGCATCTCCCAAGTGGGTCCTCAAAGCAACACAAAAGATTCAAATATCCTTCCCCTGGGGATAAACAATGAAGACCAAAAGTGGTCCCTTGTCAAATGGAAAAAGGTTTTCATTCCAAAGCAGGTAGAGGACCTTGGTGTTCGAGACCCAGAAATAGACAATGAGGTGCTCTCAGAAAAAATCTAGTGGAAATGGATCACAAATAATGTCACCCCCTGGGGACATCTATGGAACAACAGGTATGCCGCAGATTGTACAACCCCTCAGTGTAACCATTATGATATAGACCCCCCTTGAGCTTTAATATGGCAAGGTGACAATTTTCAGAAAGCTTTGATTCAACAGCACAATTTTTGGGAAATTAGAGGAGGTAGTCTAGCCAACTTCTTGCATGACTCATGGCAGCAACTACCAAGCCTCCATGACAAATTTTACTCTCAAACAATTGGGGTCCATATTCAAAGAATGGAAATATGAGTGGTTGAGGAATACTAGGTTCTCATAAGACTTCTCACACTTCAGAGTGTGGAAGCCTCCCAACCTATGGGTCCCCCCGATTAGAACCAAATACATCAAGACCCTTTAGAAGGACCTTTGGCTAAGAAAATTGAGAATTTGTCAAGGTTCGAATATACTCACATGGGGACACCATCCTAAATGATCCTTCACAGTCAAAGAAGCATACTCTATAAAGACTCAGGGGCAGGGGGATCCACCAGACCCTATCTAGAAGAGAAATTGGGATTCCAATTTCTGGTTGAAAATATGTGACTTTTCTATGGCTATTGTCTCATCGAAAAATTCTCACCTAGGACAACTTTTGAAAAGAGGTCTTCAAGGGCCTTCTTTTTGTGCCCTATGCAGTAATCAACCAGAGACCATAGACCATTTACTAGACTCTTGTGATTTGGCTGGATAATTATGGGACAGTCTTGGAATCATTTGCAAAAGAAGCAACAAAATAAGAGGAAATATAGTTCAAATTATAAGACAATGGGCAGAAAGTCTGTTTCAAAGCGCTATGATCAACAGATTGTGGGAGATGATACCGAGGGTGGTGGTTTGGAATATATGGAAAGAAATAAATAGAAGAATATTTGAGGACAAGCATAGGAATTTATCGAAGATTTGGAATGCAATCACAAACAATCTATATGAAACTCTCTCCTTGAAGAACTAGAAAAGTTCAGATTTACCCACTTCACCTTTTGAACAAGGCATCTTGGATATCTAGGGAATCAATATATGAACTCTCTCTCCCTCCAACAGAACACCCAAGATGAGCACTCCCAACCTAGAATGCTGGAGTGCACTTCCTATGGGGTTCTTCAAACTCAACTTTGATGGTGCCTCTGAGGGCAACTCTGGGTAGTAGGCTTTGGAGGTGCTATCAGGGACTCCTTTGGATCCATCCATTAGGTGTAATTTGGAGCAATCGACCATGACACTAACAATGCAACAAAACTCTCTGGGTTACTGGAGAGCACTAGGATTGCTAACAGGATGGTTTTGCTACCCCTGATTGTGGAGGGCGATTCTCAAGTCATCCTCTCATTGGAAGTTCAACTCCATAATGGATCATCATTGTCGAAGGTGCCACCAAGTTGGAGGTTGGAATTGTTTCTAAATGATCTAAAAGACACCTTATCGCAGGTCAGAGCCATCTCTTTTGATCATGTTAGAAGAAAATCCAATTCCCTAGTTGATCACCTAGCCAACGAAGGGGTGGTTAGTCGTTCATCTCCCGAGCAAGGTACTATGAACTCTATGGAATCAAGGGCCCTAATCCAACATTTCTAGGATATTTCCAATAAGGAGCTTTCAACCCCAGAGGTAGGTGGACACATAGATTGGACACATTGAGGTTCCATGGAGCATGGGCTCCCAATCCAACGCAATGGCAAGAGGAATGAGTGCTGCCTTAATGTGCCAGGGGGGTGGGATCAATGGCATTCACTCAACCTGCTGAGAACGTCTCGTTGAAGATGGGAAATGGGAGCTTGAGGTACCATCGCCATTAAACCTACTAGCATTATTGTTATGCCCCCCTGTGCGATGTCCGTGAGCTCTAACTCGAGGATTCTCGATATGGCGGGTGAAATGGTCCTCAATTGCAATTGCATTTGGATGTTTGCAGAAGTGGTTTTAGCCCCGAGAATTGCTTCTCTCGTGGGTGTGTTATTCAACTTCTCCTTAACCATGCCAATATAGTGAGGAACTTCAAGGAGGGGAGGGGCTAGCCGTGATGTTGGTCCTGTTGCGGACTTGATCAACCTGGAATGGGAAACAATGGATGGATATGTGGACAGTTTAGCCAGTCTGTTCCGTCTCCTGATAGATGAAACGAGTAGGGTCGTTCAGATCTTAGCCTCAACCATGCATGGGAACTAGATTAACTACTATTGGATGGTTAAAAATATGATGGTAACTCTTGGGGAGGACTTGATGGTCAATTGGAGCATGACCAAAGCCACAATTCTGGACATAATATCTAACCTAGTTTAGCTGAACAAGAAGCTCATCGTCCTAGACTCCAGCTTTGTCTGGGGGAAATACTCCATGGATCGCAGCACTATCATGCGTGAAGGCTATGAACATGGTCGGGTGACGAGAGAGGTTGTGTGACAGGAGAGGTTGTGTGGCATGATGGGGTCTCCGCTTCTGCTGAAGGAAAACCTTATGGAGCCGAGGCTCAGGTGGGAGAATAAATGAAGCCACGCCCTTTCCGAGTGCCATCTAAAATAGGGCCATTGTAGCACAAGCGGGTCAGAGAGCGGGATGAAGGCAAGGCCTCCCCTCATCACAAAGTCGAGCCACAAACTCCCAAGCACCCCTCTCAAGGCTAGGATGATGAATTTTTTGGCTACTTCCCAATTATGGAAACAAAGCCAGATTCTTCTCATGTGGAAGCAAGCTCCTAGGATGGACATGGTGGCTCCGAGTTCCTTCTGTAATTTTCAGTTTTTTTGTTCCAATTTGCTACATAGTTTGTTTATTTGTCAGTTAATTACTATTTCTATGCATGAACAATGTTGGGACTCCTACTCTTCCTGGTCTCCATATACAAGCTCATTTTGTAAAGACAATAGATTCTTTAGCATTTTTGAACACCTGGGGTGGTGGCTTCACCACCTTAGACCACCTCAATTTGTAGAAAGTCATGTACTTTTTTATTCTCCTGTTTAATACATAGTTACAACTTTACATAAATAAAAAATAAAAAAATAAAATAAAAATAATTGTAACTATAAGACTCGATAATTAGTGATCGATGTTGACGATCTAACTACAACAAATACATTCATATTTTTAAATTCTATATGGGTTCGGTTTGCATGACCATGTTTGTCATGTGCACATATTGGGTGGCTTAATTATATGCGTGCATTATGTACATCATTTATATGTTTTCATGTGTGTGGGGTAGTTTTTTTTTATATATTATTATTTACATGTGTAGATTAGGTGCACCAATTATGTATGCAAATTAAACATGCTATTTATTATATAAGTTACTTATGCTACCATGTACTTGTCTCATACATAATTGTATGTGAACTAATGTATTATTTATATTCATTCTTTAATATATTATTTATATTCATTTTTATGTATATCGATATTGTTTATGTATATTGAGTGTATAAGTTTAAATATATCATTTGTATGTGTTAGATATATTGATCATATATGTATCTTATATCTCTTATATGCAAAAGTTAAAAGACATAACTTACATATATTATATAAAGTAAATACATATTTTGTATAAAAAAATTTGATGGCTCTCTGAATATGGATGATTTTGACATATTAAAGGCTTATGAGAAAAAAAAGGAGGATATTCTTTTAATGGAGGAAAAGGAGTGGAGGTTAAAGAGCAGAGCAGTGTGGATTGGGCAGGGGGACAGGAACATGAAGTTTTTTCATGCTTATGCCTCTGCTAGGAGGAATTTCAAATATATCTGGGATATAAATGATGTTAATGGAAATGCTGTGAAGGGATTGGAGTCTTTGAGTGCAGAGGCTCACATGTTTTTTTGTAATAATTTCAAAGAAGAAGGTGATGGTGATCTATTAGATCAAATTAGATTGGCAAAGCTTTATCCGAAATGCATTGATGGTGATGTAGCCGAAGGGTTGGGCATGGAAGTTTCGTTAGAAGAGATTGAGAATACATTAAAGCTTTTGCCAAGGATAAAAGTCCTGGCCCTGATGGGTGGCCGGTGGAATTTTATTTTCATTTCTTTGATCTATTGGGGAAGGATATTCTGAGGCTTGTGGAATTCACTAGGATTAATGGCTTCATATCTGGTGCCCTAAATGCTACCTTCCTCACGTTGATTCCTAAGAGTAATAAACCTATTTCATTTGGTGAATACAGGCCTATAGCGCTGTGCAATCTTATCTATAAGCTTGTATCCAAAGTTATTGCACAGAGATTAAAGGTTATTCTGTCAGATATTATTACTCCTGAGCAATTTGCATTTATTAAGGGCAGGCATATTCATGACTCTATTGGGCTTACCCAGGAATTACTTCATACTATCAAGTCTAAGAAGATGAAGGCAATGATATTAAAGATGGATTTAGAAAAAGCCTATGATCGTGTCAACTGGTCTTTTCTCAGATTGGTTTTGATCCAAATTGGTACCCCTCCTCTAGTGATTAATTGGATTATGGCTTGTGTTACATCGCCCAGTATTGTTGTTCTGGTTAATGGGAAACCCACCCTATTTTTCCAATGCAGCAGAGGTATTCGGCAGGGATGCCCACCGTCACCGTTGCTATTTATCCTTATTATTGATGGTTTCAGTCGTCTTATTAAGCAAGCTAACGAAATGGGATTGATAAGAGGAATAAAGGTGGGGACAGATTGCTTCTTGTCACATCTCCTCTTTGTTGATGATGTTTTACTAGCTGGTATTGATTTGGTCAATGAATGGAAGGTTTTCTCAAATATCATCAACTTTTTCTGTAAGGTATCACGTATGAAAATCAGCATATCTAAGTCTTGTTTTTATCATCATTTGGTGGATCCTGGAAGGAGAAGTGAAATAGAAGCCATTTTGCCTTCTTCATGTAAAGATATGATTAATGGTATGAAGTATTTAGGTTTTATTTTAAAGCCTAATTCATATAAGGTGGAAGATTGGCGTTGGTTAATTAAGAAATTTGAGCAGAGAATTGATCATTGCGCATTTCGGTTACTCTCAACTGGTGGCAGACTTGTATTAGTCAAAGTTGTTTTATCGAGTATTCCAGTTTACTGGTTATCTCTTCTTGTTATTCCGGGTTCTATTATCAATAAGATTAGGAGGATGATGTTCAACTTTCTTTGGTCTGGTTCTAGATTAGGTTCTAAATTGGTGATGGTGAAATGGAATGTTTTGGCTAAGCCGGTGAAATTTGGTGGTTGGGGTATTATTGATGTCTGTGCTTTCAGCAAAGCTCTGAGACTTAAGAGTATGTGGCGAGGTCTATTTTGTAATTCTCTTTGGTCGCAAGTGCTTCATTTCAAATATATAAAACCTGATTTCATCAGTTGGCTGAGGAAACCTAAGTTGATCTCCGGATTGATGTCTCCGATATGGCGAGGATTTCTAAAAGTATATGACTAGATTGCAAGTGATATCTGCTGGAGGGTAGGTAATGGATGTAGCAGTCTTATCGGAGTAGATCCTGTGCTTGGTTTAGAGGAAAGCTACAGATTATCTGATAATCTGATATCAAATTTAAATAATCTGGGACTGTATACTTTAAATGATATTTATGATGAAAATATTTCTAGTGTTACTGGTAATGGATGGCTGGAATCATATCCGTGGATGAATCGGGATCAAGTTTTGGAGTGGAAACGCTATATTCAGGCTATCAAAGCAGCTGGCATTTCGATTACAGGATCAAATGATAAGTTATTCTGGGCTGGTAATTCTAAAGAAGGGATTGTTACAGCAAGTTCAGCTTATAGAAGGATTATTCAGTCTCAATGTATTTATCCGTGTCAATGGTGGTTTTCGTTGATATGGAAGTGGTCTATTCCTATGAAAGTAAAATGTTTTCTCTGGCATGTGTTAAATGGTAGCCTTAAAATATGGGATAATTTAATCAAGCGTGGGTGGACGGGGCCTGGCTGGTGCTGCTTATGTCGGTTAGGACCAGAAACTATAGAACACTTAATGATGAGCTGCTCTTTTTTGCAATCTGTATGGAAACTATGCTGTAAAGAGCAAGATTTGCAGGCTGTTTGGGATGATAAGGATTTTGGAGCCGGACTGTACAACTGGATAAGAGGGAATAAGAAGCCTTTATTTCTCCCTATATTTATTTCTTGGGTTATTTGGTATGAAAGGAATGAAGTTATTTTTCATAATAAGATAGCTGATCCTGTGCATTGTGCTAGTACTGTTTGCATGATGTTACAGAATTTTCCTGAAGAGGATTCTGGTAAACATATTATTAGGAATTCATCCTTTTCTTTTGTGGTCTCTCAACCTCTATTGTTCTTTGATGGGGCTGCACAGGATGGATTGTGTGCAGTAGGTGGGGTTATCTATATAAATGAGAACCATTTCTATTCGCTCCGACTCAATGGTGGAAGAGGAACTAATATGAAAGCTGAGGTGATGGTGCTATGGATGGGACTTAAGGTAGCAAATTTATTTGGATTGGAGAATCTCAGAGTCTTTGGAGACTCTCGGGTGACTATTAAGTGGGCTTTGCAGGAATACAGAATTAATGTTATTGATCTAAATTATTGGTGTCAGCGAGCTCGACAGGAAATTTCAAGAATGAGTCAGATCACTTTTGAACACATTTATAGGGAACACAACAAACATGCTGATATGTTATCGAAAGATGCTTTTGCTGGTCCTGTTGGGTTCCTCTTGTGGGAGGAATGGTTGGATGCCTGTCTGAATGACAGGGGTCAATTAGACTTTTTTTAAGTTATTTTGTAATTAGAATTTTGGCATGGAGCTATAATTTTGGATGTAAATACTTTAGGTTGGGCGATTATATTTTTGACATATCTGCTGGATGATATCTTGAAAACAGTATATGGATTGGATATCATGACATTGGATAATCATACTATCTTTGTATTATTTGATTCTATGGAATAACAATAGTACGATTTTTTTCTGCTGGAAAAAAAAATACATATTTTATATATATTTTAGCTTTATTATTTATATTTATATTTATGTGTCAATTATATATATATTAATTGCTTATATTATTTGAATGTTAATTTTTTAAAAATATGAATAATATTATAAATGTATATTTTTTATTCATTTCTTATATGGCAACCGTCATTTTTGAAAATTTCACAATGATTAATTGAGGTCTTGAAAAATTCCCAATGATTAATTGGAGCGAACTGTGTTTTTTAATGACCAATCATATTTATCAGAGAGTTAATATTTTAGTTCGTTGTTGTCGTTAATCATATCCAATGAATAATGAATATGGCCACAAAATTAATGTCTGAACAATAATTTTTGTTATTTAGCCATCAAATTATAATAGAACCTTTGAACTTGACATAAATTTAAATTTATCTTAGAAGAAGAAATGGTATTAATATTTGAACAATAAATTTTGTCATTTAACCATCAAATTATAATAACACCTTTAAATTTGACATAAATTTAAATTTATCTTAGAAGAAGAAATGGCATTAATATGTAAACAATTTTTTTTTTCATTTAGCAGTTAAGTTATAATAAAGCCTTTAAATTTGACATAAATTTAAATTTATCTTAGAAGAAGAAGAAATGGCATTGTAGAAGATGTTAAATTAAATATTTTTAGAAAGCATTAAAACAACCTTTGTTTCCTTTTTTCTTTATGGGTTTATATTATTTTAATAAGCAATTGATCTGGATCCGATTAGAAGAAGTTTGTAAAGCTAATCAACGCATACTCTGCGCTGAATTTGATCTTTTTTTTGAAATAGATAAACCCTTCCTTTGATATAGTTACGGGTTCAAGAAAAAATTTGTCGCGTCTATGAAAATTTTTCAACGAATCACGATAACTAATGACAAACGGGATGACGTACGGCCCTATGCTTTGTTCTATCACCTTAGTTCATAGTAATGACATCTACTTGGATCTCCTATATAAATGGAGTTATGAATAAAAATGAATCAATAATGAGGATTAATCTAAATTTGCAAAAATAGTTATACACCAAAATTTATTAACTATTCTTATCTTACGTAAATATTTAAGTCAATAAAGATGATATTAGATGTTGTCTATCTCAAACCCTACTTCTTCAACTCCGCCAACCTCCATCTATGGAATTGGATAGAAAGATTTAGCCCGAACAAAGAAGGTTTCACATGGGCTCCAGTCTGGATCCGCATGTACTCCTTCCCATAGGAATATTGGGACAAGGAAACGCTAAAGGACATAGGTAACACTTTGGGTAGCTATGCCAGAGTGATTGAGAAAACACAGCATAATAAGTACACCTCTTACATCAGGATCTGCGTCTACATGCACATAGAAAAATCTCTTCTGGATTCGATCATCTTGATGCATGAAGATTCTGAATGGATACATCCCCTAGATTATGAGCATGTTCCTTTTCGATGTTGCAAGTGCCACGAGCATGGCCACTTATATAGAGATTGTCCCCTGAACAAGCCTAGCTCCACTGTTCTACAGGATGGGGAAAAGGATAAAGAGGGATTCCAAAAATATGGTAAAAAAATACGCCACAACCGCAAGAATCAACCGGAGGAGAAAAAATTTGGCATTCCAACCACCACCAATAGATTTACAGCTATGGAGGAGAATTCGGAAAACCTAGAAATGGAAAAGCCAAAGGAAGGACCAGATCTAAAGAATGCACACTAAGACAAGCATAAGAACACAGATCTGGATCCTACCGAAGACCTTCTCAGAGATGCTTAGCCTGACCCTCTTGCAAATACTAAAAAGCAGGGACCCCCTATAGTTTAATCGCAAAAGATGGTGAAGGATCCAAGGCCAAAATCTCTCATGGATGAGGAAATGGTAGAGTTAGAAATTGGTGAACTTGATATTCTAGGGATGGAGTATGCATGCTCCCAAAAATCATATAACTCCATTCCTCCAAAGACAATACAGCTCCTTAAAGAATATCTAACCAAAGAAAAATCTCTAAATAAGCTAGGAATCCAAAACCTACCATAGAAAGACAAGTAAAAGCTCCATAGAGACAACAAGATGTGAGGCCGAAAGACCGATCTTCAAAGGATCAGCGATCTTGAAACCAGGTTAGTTGAGTTAGGGAAATATGCCCAGTTAATGAGATTCTTCCCCTCCTTAGCCACTGGTTCTCAATGCAATTAATCTCCTGGAATGTGAGAGGCCTAAACGGGCCTACAAAGCACCACATGTTGAAATGAAAGATTCTTCAAGATATGCCAACAATTATTTTTTTGCAGGAAACCAAGTGCTCTAGCACCACTCTTCTATGCTTGATGACCAGACTTTGGAAGGGAATTCAAGAGGTGGCGATCAATTCCAATCGAGCCTCTGGGGGTTTAGCCATTGCATCGAACCCCTCTCTGATCTCACTGGAACATTTTGCTTCCAATTCCCATTCTCTCTCATCCTCCTTCCACATTCTAGGCACCGAGACTACTGGTCACTTTTTGAATGTTTATGGGCCTCAAACTCTAGCCCAAAAGCTGCAACTGCTAGACTATATGGATTGGTTCACAAACCAGCACTCAGACTCCATTCTCATTTTAGGAGAATATTTCAATATGATAACCTCACTTCAAGAAAAAAAGGGTGGTAGGAGAAATTTAACCTACAAAGATATTAGATTCAAAACCTGCATTGATAGTTGTCGTTTGATCGATCTCCCACCCTTAGATGGTTACTTCACCTGGAAAAATAGGAGAGGAGACAAGCAGATAGCTATGCGCCTAGATCATTTCCTTGTCTCAGAAAAGGTGGTAGAGGTGAGAGGACTATTTGTGGCCTCTGCCCTCCCCTCCGCGAGTTCGTACCACTATCCCATATCCCTCTCTTGGAAACAATTAGGCACTAAGAATTCTAGCGCCTTCCGCTTTGAAATATTTTGGCTGGCTCACCCTACCTTTCAGAATACAGTGCATACCCGGTGGTTGAATATGCAAGTTTAAGGCTGCTCCAAAATATTCGTCGGAGCCAAGCTTCATAAATGGAACCAAAATACCTTTAGGAATGTCTTTGAAGAAAAAAGTGATCTAGAAAAGGAGCTGGAACAAATACAACAAACTATTATGGAGCAAGGACACTTGGAGGCTTTGAAGCAAAAAGAAAAAGACACTCTAACCCAGCTTGACAAACCTTGTTAGCAGGAAGAAATTATTTGGAGGAAAAAGTCTCTCCTTTCCTAGTTAAAAGAAGGGGAAAGTAACACTACCTTTTTTCATCGGTCCACAATACAACACATAATGTACAATCACATCTCCACTATTAAGTCGGAGGAGGGGGAAATTATGAAAGACCAAGGGAAAATCAAGCAGGAACTGGTTAAACATTTTTAATACCTCCTAACTAAAGAAAACTCTCCCAGAGCGCATGCCATCAGTCAGGTAACAAACCGCATTCCAAAAATCCTCACAGTTGAGCACAATTATTCCCTTATGAAGTTCATCTTGATGTAGGAGGTTGAAATAATGGTAAATACGATGGATGAAGGAAAAGATCCAGGCCTAGATATTTTGATCATAAACATTTTCACTACTATTGGGATTTCTTAAAGAAGGAAGTTCTAGAGTTAGTGGAAGAATCAAGGCAAAAGCAATGGGTGCTTCCTGCTTTGAATGCAACCTTTCTCACGTTGATTCCCAAGGAAGTTTGACAAACCGACCCTTGTAATTTTAGACACATCTCTCTCTCTGCAATATTATTTACAAAATCATTGCAAAGGTGGTTGCTAATCGCATCAAATCTCTCCTCCCCTTACTCATATCCCTTGAGAAAATAGGCCATGTAGATGGTCGACAAATCCTAGATGGGATCATCCTTTCTCATGAAGTGACCCACTCTCTGAAAACCACTAAAACCATGGGGATGTTCGTAAAACTTGACCTCTCCAAATATTTTGACAAACTCAGCTAGGATTTTATGGAAAAAAATGCTTCTCAATTTTAGTTTCAGTAGGGAATGGACTAGCTAGGCCATGGTACTCACCTCCTCTGTTTTTTTCTCTATCATTATCAATGGTCTCCCTTATTCTACGTTCTCTCGTTCAATAGGCATCTATCAAGGATATCCGCTCTCTCCCTTCCTTTTCATTCTAATGGTTGAAGGTCTAGGCAAAATGCTAAAGGATAAGGTAGCATCTGGGTCTCTCAGGGGGATCTCCATCCATGGTTACCCTCCCCTTGCGTATCATCAATTTGTGGATGGAAACCTCTTGTTTGGGCACCCTTCTTTTCAGGAAGCCACCACCCTCAAGTTAGCTCTGCACTCCTTCTCTAAATCCTCCAGTACCTCTATCAACCTAGAGAAATCTCATATCTTCTTTTTCAACACTGATCTCATCACCCAGCATAATGTTGCTCACATCCTTGGCTTCTCAGTGTCCTCCCTTCCATCCAAATATCGAGGGGCACCTCTCTTCGACTCGGCTATCAAGCACTCTTCATGGAAGGATCTCTTAGACAAAATTGAAAACAAAATATCTTCTTGGGCTTTCAGATCTTTCAACTTTACTAGCAGACTTATTCTCCTCAAAGTTGTTCTTCAATCCATGCCCCTCTATCTCTTTTCAGTTCTTCCAGCTCCCAAGTGGGTCCTCAAAGTAATACTCAAGATTCAAATATCCTTACTTTGGGGGGGGAATGAAGACCACAAGTGGGCCCTTGTCAAATGGAAAAAGGCTTTTCTTGCCAAAGCGGGAAGGAGGCCTTGGGGTTACATTTTTTTTATTTTTTATAATAATATACTACATTGATTAGATTATTTGGAGAGCACCTAAATCTAACTCTTTAAATTGAAAATTCAAAAAATATTGTTTTATTTTAAAATTTTAATCTAATTATTATATATATTTATTATAAAATTAAAATATAATAAAATAATTTAAAATGAGATAACAATCTAGCTCTACCTCTTTAAATTGTAAAGATGGTGCACAGATGGCATTTCTCCCCCTTCTTTTCTTAATTTGATTATAATTATTATTATATGCATATGTATTCGGGACCTAGAAATAAACAATGAGGTTCTCTTGGAAAAAAATGGTGGAAATGGATCACAAATAATGTCACCCCATGGGAACAACTATGGAACATCAAGTATTCCCCAAATTGGCCAACTCTTAGTGCATCCGTTATGATCTAGACCCCCCTGGATCTTTAATATGGCGAGCTTCCAACTGTTAGAAAGCTTTAATTAAGCAACACAGTTTTTGGGAAATCAGAGGAGGCAGTCTAGCCAACTTATGGCATGAATCGTGGCAGCAACTGTGAAGCCTCCACAACCAATTTTACTCTCAAACACTTCAGGTCCATCTTCAAAGAACAAAAATATCAATGGTTGAGGAATATTGGGTTTCATTGGAATCCTCCAACTTCAAGTTGTGGAATATTGTTTCTAATTGGTCCTCCCAATTAGAACTAAAAACATCAAGACCCTCTGGAAGGACCTTCAATTGAGACAATTGAGAATTCATCAAGGTCTGGATATCCTCATATGGGGACACCTCCCTAAAGGATAATTCACAGTCCAAGAATCATACTCTATAAAGAATCAGGTCCAGGGGTATATGCCGAACCCTATCTCGAAGAGAATTTGGGATTCCAATTTCTGGCCAAAAATATACACTTTCCTATGGCTACTGTCTCATCGAAAAATTCTCACCTGGGACAGCCTTTTGAAAAGAGGCCTTCAAGGGACTTTTGTTTGTGTCCTATTGTAGTAATCACCTAGAAACCATAGACCATTTACTGGACTCTTGTGCTATGGATGAAAAATTATGGGATAGTGTTGCATCCATTTGCAAACACTACTACATATCGCTCAAAAGTTCCACGAGAGCTTTCCACGAATAAGTTAAAATCGATTTTTTCGTGGAAAAACACTTAAAAATTTTGGGAAAAAATAATCCTGACCTCGACGATCGTCGCTATAGCGATGAACATTAGTCAATATAGCGACAAACTTGACCTAAGTATATCCTAGGGTGTAGCATGGGGTAGGAGATCTCTATTTGGCATGGCATTGGTTATCTATGTCTATATATAATATTAGTATAATAAAATTCACATTAACCTATGTTTAATAAATTTAACTTAATATAAATCTACCTTAAGATTAAATCTATGTTAATATTAGTAAAGTTTATTTTTTTCCAAATTTATAATTTGATTAATATCTTAAAATCTTTGCCACATGCAACTCCTTTAATAAATATCTCACAATTACATTTTATATGGGCATTGTAAAGAAAACACTAAGATCTCACAATTAAAGTTTGTTTGCCTTTCATGGATCATGATCTTGTCAAAAAGGGAAATTCCATCAATTACAACATGAAGTCTAACCATTGTGTAACTGGAAGTAGAACATGAAGACAAATAATAAGCATCATTGACACTTATTGGTGGCCCATGGAAAGAAAGGCTATATGATGGTATCAATGTTAGCTAGTTAGAGGATTGAGTGATTGACTATATATTTGGAAAGATGATTAAGGGATCAAACTTGAGGGAGTAGTTGAGGGAGAATAAAATAAGGATATTTCGTTGAGAAAAGGAAGGCCTCAAATCTTTGATTAAAAAGAGTGCTAAGAATTGTAACACAACCTTGTGGATGGGAAGTCCTACTGAGATCATGTAGATTGCATTGTAAACATTGAATGCTCCATTGAGACTCCTTAGAACTTGGGTCACTAAAATCCTTCACCAACTACAATTTTTCTAATGATTATAAGTGTTGTATCCCCAAGAGTAATATGGACATCGTTGAATGAACAAATGTTGGCACCTTAGGGTCAATTTTAAGACTTTGTAGTTTTGATTTTGAAGCTTATGGAAACTAGTGCTAGAAGGGAAGAAAATTTTTCTTTGATTGTGAAGTTTGCATAATTTGTTTGTCTTGTTGAGTCATTTGTCTCATGCAAGCCATGAATCAACTAGATTTCTTACATTTGGGGCCATATTGCACATGTCTAATTGGATGTGGAAGAAATTATTGGGGTTGCATGTCCACTTATCTTGAAGGATGTGACACAATTGTATTATACACTTGGCTCATACTAGTTGTATGTGTCAAGCTGCAAGGAGGGACTAGAAAGACATAAAGATGCACTAGGCTCATGATAGGAAAAAACTTAGGAGAGGTCCCTATATTTAGGGGACACAAAGGTTGAGGTGAAAATGTTAGAGTGAATCCTTGGCTAGAAGGCTGAGTGAGATTAATTCTTGTACTAGCACTTGCACAAGCATGCTAAGAAATGGTGATGATGACAACAATGATGATGATGATGATGGTAGTGGTGGTGGTGGTGGTGACGACGACACCGATGTTGATGATGATGATGATGACGACGACAACGACAATGATGATGATGATGGTGGTGGTGGTGATGACGACGACAATGATGTCAATGATGATGATGACTATGGTGATGACGAAGATGAAGATGATGCTAATGAAGATGATGAATATGATGTTGATGATGAAGATGACGTTGATCATGATGATGATGATGTAGATGCTGATGATGATGATAAATATGGAGATGATGATGATGAAGATGATGATGACGATGATGATGTAAAATCATAATGACCATGTTGTTTTGTATTTTTATGTTGACTTAGATCCCCCATGGACATGATCTATTTTTCTTTCATGAATGATGCCATACATTGGTGGTACATGGGTCAATGTTCTTGGTCCCCTTTACATGGGTTAATGTTCTTGGTAGTATTTTTTTTTTAGTTTTTTTTAAGTTTTGTAGTTTTTTTATATTTTTTTATATTTATATTACTAATATATATATTTTATATATTATATTAATATAGATATTTTATATATATTATATACATATTTTATAATATAATATAAAATATCTATATTAATATATGACGAAATAAAAAAACTACAAACATTAAAAACTACAAAAAAAACAAAAACCAAAAATCATTTACTTGCTCAAACTCTGCTCCCGTTCCCGACCTATCTCGACCTCGAACTATGCTCATGCTCGAACCCAGCTAGTGCATTTACCATCTTGGAGTTGTTTCTGCGATGGTCACTTGAGTGAGGAGAGCCAAGGGCTCTTGTCCATTCCAGTGTTGGGAAGGTGGTGCACCTGAGCAATGCGAAGGCTCCATTGTAGCAATCCGTAGGCTCCATTGTAGCAACATTTGAAGCTCAGATAAGGGTCAGTGATGGTTTCTCAAATTATACAAGAGAGGGTTTTCATGGGTTTCTAAGCTCTTTTGCAACCAAGGGTGTTACCAGGTTTCGAGGGTTTCTCAAGCTTAATTTTATGTACATTGATTTGTTACGCCTATGGATTTGATTAATTTATGGTTTTGACATGCTTGCAGATACAAAGAGGAGCCTCCCGAACCTAAAATTAAGGTATGGTGTTGTCCATTTTCCTTTTGTCTCGGTCCAAACAAAAACTGGGGAAAACCCTTTTCTGCTAAAGTTCAATTTATGCTCAAAATGTTGTGAGCTCCTCGAATTTCATAATTTCATTCCTATGTAGGAAGAGGTAGTTGCAGAGGACGAGGAACATGAAGAAGCTCCCATTGAACTTGGAGGTGATGATAAAAAACTGCAGAATAGGAACAACCAAGCGATAAGCCTCGAAAAAGCTCGAAGTTCATGACGAAATATGAGCGTGCTAGAATAATAGGCACTCGAGCATTCCAAATCAAGTATGTGTCAATACATTATTTAGGTTGGTTAATATCGAATTTGATGTCTTTCAATGTGAAGCCAACTTCTTGTATTAGTAATTGGGGATTTTTCTTATTGATGATTATGTTTACAAGACACTTGACTAGGAGACCTCCTCATTCCCTTCTTGATTTTACATTAGTACATTACTCATCAATTTTATACCTATAATACATATCCTAGGAGAAGTAACATGGGTTCATGTTTCTTGCACTGGTTCTTGTTTCTGGTAAAATATCGAAGTGTATGGTCAAATACAAGTTGGGATTAAATTAGAGAACTCTATTTCTAGAAAGCTCAGGTTACATTTTAGTTCAAGCATAATAAATTTTGTCCATCAACTTGACATTTTCCTGTGGCAGCATGAATGCACCTGTCATGGTTGCAACTTGAAGGCGATACTTGACATTTTCCTTTTATTTTTTCGATTTTGAACAAATTTGTAGTTATGCATTGGATTTCATTATTGTTAGTTGCACATTGAGTTAAGAGTATTTGGTAGGACTTAAAAGTATCATTTATTTTTGCTTTTTTGACAATTTTCTAATGCAGTAGTTATTTGAAAAACATTTATAATATCTTTCCTTTTTCT
The DNA here is from genome assembly GCA_027924585.1 of Larix kaempferi. NCBI lineage: Eukaryota > Viridiplantae > Streptophyta > Pinopsida > Pinales > Pinaceae > Larix > Larix kaempferi. Next base: position 23,709,920 of record BSBM01000434.1, on the reverse strand, counting down.
GTGTGATTGAAGATTGCAATGAAAGAATTGAGAGAGTGGAAGATTCCTTTTGTGATTCGCCGCTATTTTTTTGATGGAAGTTGAGATAATTGTTTATTGCTTTAGTTGCATGGAATTGTAATATCTTCTGGATATCCTTATTGGCCATCCAACACTCATCAAGATTTGTTTACTTCCATTCTGCATTTGTGAGGATGAATTAAAAACTCAGATCAACAATATAATATAGAATTTCTGCAAATATGAATCAACACTGGTAATAGCATTTCGAATGCCCAATTCATTTGTTACACATTAATAGAGTCAACCATTCCAGTGCATAATTGAAATTCATATGATTTGCTGATTACATCTAGTGTGAACTCCTAATACCGGTGAAACACAGCTAGCATACTCAAGAGATCGGCTAGAATACTCAGGAGATAATTTCCCATGAAGAGTATTAATGTTTTTGATGCCCAAAAGCCAATTCTCTGCATACACTTTGCATAGCCGAAGCTTGATTTTCATAGCATAGGAAGAATTAAGTCCTTTGCATACCACATTGGTGGCTATAGCTACCTTAAACCTGTAAATAAACATCTTTCAGGCATCCAGATAATAATCTTGAACCAATGTCAAATTCCAAACTTGTATTTCCTAATTAAGTAGAAAAACACATATTTCTCAAACACTATAGAGGGACACAAACATCACTTATTAGCATACAAGTAGTAACAACCAAATTACTATCTATTTAGTGGATGCATCGAGGGAAATAAATCCATAGGAGCTATTTTTTTCCAACCATAGGCACTAGCTGGTATAGGGGCCATCTCTTTGTTGGGATCTAGTCTTTCTCACAACCCAATTTCCATATATCACAGCCTATGATTTCAATGATAGTGATCCCACTCAAATGGCATGTCTTCCTCCTCATTATACGGAACACAAGGAATGGATCCCCTTCTTTGCCATGCAATCCCTCAGGCTATAACCTTTCCCTCTAGTGTAGACTGGCCAAATAATCTCCATTGCTGGAAACCATGGATTTGTAGTTGTAACTAAGTTCCTTTGGCTCTCAGCAATTACCCAAAACATCTAGTAATTAAGTTTACACACTTTGATGTAGCTATTATCTTATAATTTGGACTTGGCATCAATGTGTGTTAATCTTTATAGAAGAATAGAATTGGTTTGGTCAAATTTTAAATAGGTGCAAGCATAAGAATAACCAAACCAACATCACTTATATCTCACACATGCTTGACTTACTAGGCCATATCTTAGCTCTTTAGCATACCCAACCTTAATGCATGCATGAAATAACCCCTCCCATGGCTAGATAATTGAATCTCTCCCATCCCAAGAGTTTGCATGAACTCTAAATCAAAAAATTTAGATGGAAACATTTTCCTGCCCAAGAAACTTGGGAAAACACTTAAGGAACACCTAAGAATTAGATTTGGAAGGCTTGGGCAGGTAAACACATGGCATCCCAATAAAATATTGTTTCTTGAGGTTGACCCTACTTCCTCATGTGTTGGTTCTTTGCCTCCAAGGTGCTCTGAGGAAGTTATAAAATATAACCCCATTTGAACCTTGTTAATTTATTATTATTTTATATTAGTTTCTAGTATAAACCTAATGGAGACTTACTTACTATACTGACCATTTGAGTTTCACTGGCCTTACCATATTTCCATCTCTATGTCTGGCCATCTGGTGAACAGGCGTTGGTTCCTTGTACACTTGAAGCATTAATATGTGCATTATGTTCATGGTTCCAATTTCCATATGGTCGTATAACATTCGGGTTTCCACTATCTTATCTAGCATAGTATAATTTTGATTTGCTTCATGCTTTTATATGCGTTTATAGGAGTGACCTTTGTGCTCCCACTTGTATCCCATAATGTTGTACATAGCAATCCCTTTGACCTATTTGTGGTCAATAGCTGAACATTAATAAAATTATTTTACCTTATCTTATTCCTCACTTCTTGAAATAACTTTGACCTTGGTGTACTTCTTTCCTAGTAATGTCAACCACGTTATAATTTCCATAGCCATCCGCAACACGGGTGATTTACCTTCTCTTGAAACTCAAGTCCCTTGGTCAATCCAGTCCTTCTTATGTTGCGATGCCTTGAAGAAGAGATCAGGCCTCCAGGATTCTCTTGTTGATCTACTGGAAATGCAAGCCAATTCTCATCAATTTTCCCCATTGGATAGGTCCATCATTCCACCCTTGTTACAAACATACGATAATGAGTCATCTTCCTAGATTTCAATAATGGATAAGTGGTAAGAGTGGGATTAACACTTGTTCTTTTCATAGCATGGAATAACCTAAAATATTCTAGAATGCATCCTTCATTACAAGGTACACAAATTATTGAATTATATGTGACCTCATGAGGAATAGTGCCTTTTAATTCCATTTCCTTGGACAATCCTAAATCTACATGCAAACAACCTTCTCATTGAAAAATATCCAGGTCCCTAAACCCTTCAAATTTAATTGCTTTTCTTTATATAGCTCTGTAGGTTAAACAATTGGAGTGCATACATCAAATTCGAACTCCCACTTGTAGATTTCATGTTGATATTAAACTTAGTGACAAAGCCATTATTTCTCTCAAAGCCTATGTTTATCAAGTTGGCAAGTACTTGCTTACCCTCCACCAATGTTGTCATGCTTGTACATCCTTTCAAATTTCCTGTACACTTCATAAACTTTGTATTGCTTGCTTAAACAATCAATCCAAGAAGAATATGTCAATGCATCAGGCCCATAAGCCTTTTCTCTGGGAAAATAAAAAGCATGAAACATACCTGTCTACAATTATTTGGCAATCAAAGTGAAATTTGGGCATAAAAAAAATCCCAGAGTGACATTCTGAGTGTCTAAGAGCACATCAACAAAAATAAAAATCATTCAAGGCTTCCTTACTTGAAACTCATTTGGAGTGTTTTACTAGTAGCTTTCATGTTTTGGATTCCACTACTTCTTTCCATGCCTTGAACAGTGGCAACATTCAAATTCTACAAGTTCATAGTGATGGGGATGTTTACCTTGGGAGCATCGCATTCATCTTTTTATGCCCTATCTTGAGACAATGTCTAGTTTTGAAACGTTCCTGAGCCATATTTTGAAGGTCAGTTATAGGTTTTTGAGGTTATAGGTGCAAATCTTGTAGCTGGAACCATATAAAATCCAAAAGTAATATTGAAACTATGTAGAAGTTATTCGTATAGTATTTCATTATATTGGTATTGTACCTCCTACGAGAGAAAGTATTAATGTATTTGATCATGTAAACCCTTGAAAGAATCAATGTAAACATTTGAAGCCAATATTTAGGCCCTAATGAAGCTCCAACTCAACTACGTTGTACTATGATATGATGTAATTACACTTACATCCTTACTTATTACTAGATGCATGATTCCCATTACTTAAGCTGATATGTATACGGATTATATAGGCGTATTCCTAGTATATAAGATAAAAATATCTTGTATTACACTTACCCTAATATATATGCGTTTTTTATTGGTTACATATAAGAACTATCTCCATAATATATAGGGTTATATAAGCAGTAACACTATACTCATAGCTTTCATGATTACATGGTATCCAGACTACTAGTATTTGCCCAATTGTTTCACTTGATTTCCTAGATTCCTGAATGAGCAATGGGAATAGAAGCAAGCGTATTTATATAATGTACACAAGGGAAGAGAAGATGAAGCTAACATAATCCTAGTATTCAAACTATAGTGATATATAAATTCCTTACACAAGAATCACTAGGTAGATGTCATAAGTACTTCCATAACAAACAAAGCAAGAGATAAGAGTAAGTCCACCCTTTTGATAACAATAATAAGCATAGTAATCTCATAACACAAGAGATTATACAAGTGCAATGGAAACATAGTGCATAATTGCAAACTTCTAAGGCCGTGTCTTCCAAAAACTATCCAATCTTCAAACATTAGCACCTGTTATCCCTAAAGTTGAACCCTGACTGCTAGAGTCAAGCTTAAGGAAATATTAGATAGTAGACATAGGATATCTACACAGTAATTCTATGAGGTTCTGGTGGCTAATGCATATATGAAAATGGTCAGATATTTAAAATTGAATGACAGGGAGTATATAAAGTTTCATTACTTAAACAAGAACAGAAAATGACTTTCATAATAACCTTACAAATGTAAGAGCTCAAGTTCCATTTCAGAATAGGGGCATAATTATATACTAGTCAAGAGAATCACAACATGAAATGTTAAGACCATGCATAGACAAAATATTGATAGTATACACTTCATAAATTAAAATAAGACAGGCTCAAAGATCATAATTTACTTCAAAAACAGTCATTGCTGCAAAAGATAACATAAAAAACAGTACACATGCCTGTACATAAGCTTTAAAATCAAACTTCCATTATATTGTTTCAAGTTCCAACCTCTTCTTTCTCAGAAGAAGAGCCCCCTGCTCCCCCATCAAAATGTTACAATCATGCCTCATATAAGTATTGAGGTCAAAATCCTCCCTAGGAGGTCGAATTTCTAAAGATAGTAGAGATTACATTAAATTTTGGAAGTGTCTTCCATGAAAAATGGACTAGACTGCTGAAAACTAGGGCTATAATTATGATTTTGTATCTCTTGAATCATGATAGCTATGTACAATTCGGGAGAGGTTTTTGTAGATGAACCCGTCATTGAGAAAGGCCTCTTTCAGTTTTCAAAAATTCTCCTCCAGCTATCCATAATCAACTCTGCAAAAATATGACTCAAACTGGAATTTCCACAGTCAGAAACATAGGCTGCAATGACGAGAGCAAATATTTCAATCCTTGATACCTATGTAAAAAGTGAGATAGGTTTTTGTAGTTCTGTATATTAGGAATAAAAATCTCCTTCATTTTTCCCAAATTAATCTTTCATTGGCCACAATCTGTTCTGAAAAAAGATGACGAAACAGGTCATTTCTAGAAAAATCTGCCTTAAAAAATTCTCCACTGTGTGTTGTTCAAGTGCTATCTAGCATGTGTAATGGGCTGCCATGCCTCATGGGGGTACGAGATGCATGAATATTCATAATTCATTTCAAATTATGATAAATCCAAACTATAATTACAAACTTAAACCCCTGTTTAAATCATTATTTCATATTTATGCAATACTAACAACATTTTTACACTACTGACAGTATTTTCACATTTGAAATTTTGGCATATGTTATTAGTTTATCATTTTAATCAAATGAATGAATTGTAATGTTTCCAAACATTTGAAATTCCTTTTGAACTAAGAAATTAAACCTTATTTCGAAAATAAACATGAACGAGAGCCTTCTCCTATTTAATTATGAAAATATGACAAAATGTGACTAGGATAATCTAAAACACAAGAAAAATGAAGGGAATGTATAAACTAGGAAAATCGGAAAAAGCACTAAGGTAAAAAATGAATAAAAACTAGGTAAAGGTTGTACTAGTCTAAGAAACAATCCTAGAGATAACATCTGGCTCCGATTGGGGATAAGGTCCTCCTTCTGAGACCTTAAGAACACGAAGACTAAATGCCTTTCCAATCCATCACTGACATCTGAAGACCAAAAAATACAACTTGCTCTGCTCATCAAATTATGAAATGATCCTACTTTGCAAATAGAAGTTGCCCTGCAATTGAAGAAAAGAAGCACCAGTGTTTTGTCTCCATTGGGCTGGAGTCTTTTTAGCTATCTGAACTACTGCAAATGATAACAAGCTGAAAACCACACACTTAAAACTAATCCATACTGCAACTAAAATCAAACTGTTGTTTGTTGAAAACTAAATTCATATTGAAAGTTGCTCTACTTCTAAAAGACTGAATGAGAACAAGTGCTCTTGAGATGTGCTTATTTATGTGCACTATATACACTAATCAGTTGATACAAACTGATCAAGTATATTCATACTTCCAATAAATCCATGAAAGCATCTTACCACAAAAATGATCCTCCAGTAAGCAGATGAGGACAGAAGAAAAATATGACATGAACAGTTGAAAACTAATAAGCATTTTGACCTCACCACTACAAGAAAGTGTCATACCGAAATATGCCACATTCTGAGACTGTGCAAATACTGACTCGATGTAGAAGGCCACTGGATCATGAAATTGCAGCTGATGTAAAGAAACAAACTGTTCATTTACAATTTCATTCATGTTACCATAATCTCCATGTTCTTCTTGACCAACACCAGTTTCAGCGATAGATCCTTGTAAAATAAGCTTATTGATTTGCTCAAAATTTGATAAAGAAGTAGGTATAAACAATTTATCATGTCATTCATCCCGATCTCCTTTACTATATCCTTGGAACTTAGATCCATAAATTTCTTCTACTGATGTATACTCTTCCTCTTTAATTAGCTCGTCCTGACAATGTTCCAACTGGAGATGAAATTGTTTCTGCATATTACCTTCTTCATGATCGCTGCTAATTTCATTTATCTGCAGATCTGAAAGTTGTTGCAGGGTATTGTCACTATTGATCATATTTTGTTTAATGTATGATGCAGATCCAAGTTCAAAAATGGAAAAAACAGGCTCACAAATCTTTGTTGACAATTGATCAACAATTAATAAAGAAGAAAACTCTGCAAAATGCTCTTTTAACTTCTTTCCATCTCCTTCACTTCTAGCAAACACAAATTCGCTGTCACTGAAGAATTCTTTACACACTGGTTCAAAAGTTTTCTCTTCTTCATCAAAATACTCATCATACTTAGGCTGATCCTCATGAATTCTTAAATTTTGAATATCAGTAACCTCTGCTTCATGATGTTCTTCAATTTGTTTGTTAACCTTCGATGGAAAAGAAAGTATAGTACATAGACCTGGTAACTTCTTATCATCAGATTTAGAATTGGCATACACAAGTTGATTGTTGAAAAATTCAAGATATATAGATTCATAATTCTTTTCTTCGTCATTTGAATATTCATTATAAATTGGAAGAGCATAATAAAATTCCAATGGCAGGGATGAAGCTTTCTGCATATTATCTTCTACATGATTATTGCCAGTGTCATTTGTATGCAAATCTGAAAATTGCTGCAAGCTGTCTTTATTGATTTCAAGTACCATCTGACTAGAAGATATCCGACCCTTACAAATTTCTGAATTTTGAAGCTCAGATATATTCATAACATGATGCTCCTCTAACTCCTTTTCATCTCTTTTATTATATTTTGGTAGTTCAGTTTCAAAACGATCACACGATGATATATCAATATGCTCATTATCATTTGAATACACAAAAGAAGAAACTTGTTTCTCATGACCATTTAGAATAGTAGATACATTTGATACAATGTCAAAAGTATCTGCAATCTGGGTATAACTTGGAAGATTATGAACCTCTTGATCATCATGAAAAGTATCATTTACAGCTATGCAATCATCAATCATATTTTGAAAACCCTCTTCTCGTGAATTAGAAAAAGAAGGAGTTTCATCCATATTTTATTGAAAGACTCACTCCCATTCTTAATTTCCGTTTCATCAAGATCTTCACAAATCTCATCGTTCGAGGAACCAACTACTGTCTGCTGAATATAAGATTTGAACTTTTCACAACATTGATCAAGTAGAAGTTCCCGATAAAAATACCTTTTGTAATGCTGATGGAATACTGTGTGGAAATCCTTCAAGGATGAAATGCTGGAAGGAGGCAATGAGAAATACCATTTACGTGCATCACCATCCAATGAATACGTGAACATCTTCGTGCTGTAGATCTAGCAGATCCATGCACTCATGAAACTTAAGGAGGTGTTCTACAGGGTTGTCTTATTTCTTTTCTTGGAAGATAGGTAGAAAGTCTCCCCACTCTGACATAGTCGGTATTGGATGTAGGAAACTAGTAACTTCAGAAAAGTCGAGAGGTGCAAACCTCCGAGCTACCATGGAAGCCATTCGATCATTTGATGGCATTCTGGATCCTTGAATAAATGGAGTCGCCCCTGGAATCTTTGGAGTCGCCTGGTGAAAAATCTACAGTCAATATGTCACCAACCCTTGTTCACCATAAAATATTGGATATATTCGTTGTTGTACAGCCCAGGGAAGTATACCTTCATTCCTCCGTTCCCAGGAAACGGCACCAAAAGATGTTATCCCTAAAGTTGAACCCTGACTGCTAGGGTCAAGCTTAAGGAAATCTTAGATAGTAGACATAGGATATCTACACAATAATTCTATGAGGTTCTGGTGGCTAATGCATATATGACAAAGGTCAGATATTTAAAATTGAATGAAAGGGAGTATATAAAGTTTCAGTACTTAAACAAGAATAGAAAATGACTGTGATAATAACCTTACAAATGTAAGAGCTCAAGTTCCATTTCAGAATAGGGGCATAGTTATATACTAGTCACAAGAATCACAACATGAAATGTGAAGACCATGCATAGACAGAATATTGACAGTATACTCTTCATAAATTAAAATAATACAAGCTCAAAGATCATAATTTACTTCAAAAACAGTCATTTTTGCAAAAGATAACATAAAAAATAGGATACATGCCTGTACATAAGCTTTAAAATCGAACTTCCATTATATTGTTTCAAGTTCCAACCTCTTCTTTCTTAGAAGAAGAGCCCCCTGCTCCCCATCAAAATGTTGCAATCATGCCTCATATAAGTATTGAGGTCGAAATCCCCGCTAGGAGGTCAAATTTCTAAAGATAGTAGAGATTACATTAAATTTTGGAACTGTCTGCCATGAAAAATGGACTAGACTGCTGAAAACTAGGGCTATAATTATGACTTTGTATCTCTTGAATCATGACAGATGTGTACAATCCGGGAGATTTTTTTGTATACGAACCAGTCATAGAGAAAAGCCTCTTTTTGTTTTCAAAAAAGTCTCCTCCAGCTGTCCATAATCAACTCTGCAAAAATATGACTCAAACTGGAATTTCCGCAGTCAGAAAAATAGGCTGCAATGACGAGAGCGAATCTTTCAATCCTTGATACCTGTGTAAAACGAGAGATAGGTTTTTGTATTTCTATTTCTTAGGAATAAAAACCTCCTTCAGTTTTCCCAAATTCATCTTGCATTGGCCACAATCTGTTCTGAAAAAAGATGACGAAACATGTCATTTCTAGAAACATCTGCCTTCAAAAAATTATCCACTGTGTGTTGTTCAAGTGCTATCTGGCATGTGTAATGGGCTTCCACGCCTCATGGGGGTACGAGATGCATGAATATTCATAATTCATTTCGAATTATGATAAATCCAAATTATAATTACAAACTTAAACCCCTGTTAAAATCATTATTTCATATTTCTCCGATACTGACAACATTGTTACACTACTGACAGTATTTTCACATTTGAAATTTTGGCATATGCTGTCAGTTTATCATTTTAATCAAATGGATGAATTGTAATGTTTCCAAACATTTGAAATGCCTTTTGACCTAATAAATTAAACCTTATTTCGAAAATAAACATGAACAAGAGCCTTAACCTATTTAATTATGAAAATATGACAAAATGTGACTAGGATAATATAAAACTTGAGAAAAATGAAGGGAATGTATAAACTAGGCAAATGGGAAAAATCACTACGGTAAAAAATGAATAAAAACTAGGTAAATGTTGTACTAGTCTAAGAGACAATCCTAGAGATAACAACACCAAAATGGTCTTACATTTTATTGGACTTCCAACAATGAAAACTTCTTGCAAAGCTCCTTTATTTAACCATGGTTCAATGGCCTTTATAAAAATACCGTATACATGGTTTGCAATATGGAAATAAAATATTCTCAGTTAGTGATGAGCTTCCTTGTGCTTTCCTTCCTATATCTATAAGTCGTTTTCTAGATGTAAGTGTTACATTAACTATTCGAATGTTGCATCCATTCAAAATGGCCCCCAAAACATGTTTCAATGGAAGGTTTCACTTCCATAATGAAAAATGATATGAAAATGGTGGACTACTGTCCCCCAGTAGGTTACGGCTACAAGAAATCTGAGTTTCCTACTAATTTGGCTTCCATAATAATTTGACAACAGTGTGATTCATACTGGCCCTTATAACATTCACTTGTAAAGGAACACGATCTATTAATGCTTCCCTTGGTCATGTCTGAAAATGACTTATTATATTGCTGCTTGTCACTATGTAGATGTGCCTGTCATCCTATAAGTTCCAACAAAACCCCCTCAGTGTTAAACACAAGAATTTGTCCAAATATACATTGCAGGCATAGCTGCTATCACCATATATCATCTAGGACATTATTATCCATCAAGCAACTCTCTACCTTCAAGAAATCAGGCATCAAACCCATAAACATGTCACTCCCAGCTGAAGATTGTGATAAAATCACACATAAGAACCCATGCAAAATGGGGATTAACAGTCCCAAATCCTTAATATGATGTTTGAAGCAACAAATATTGGGATCATTATATGTAATTCTGGAAGGGTTAATTTTTTAGCTCGACTTAGTCTTAGAGCACAATTTAAATCTCCCCACATATGCCATGTGTGTTGTTCCTTATTCCAAATAAATCCCCAATAGAAGGAACATTTTCTGGAAAGTCTTTTCCTAGGATTGCATGGTAATAATCCAAGTTGAACCAGTGAGGATGGAAAGGTGAAAATGGGCCTAGATGCATAATCCTATCCATCTTGATTACCCTCAAATTCCCAAGGACAATTGTAAATTTTTTTAATACAGTTGCATGATCATTTTTATTCTTCATGGACATCAATGCCATTTGTTTGTTTCAAAAACAAAGGGAAGTTAATATTTTTCATTTCCACGTATTTCGTTTGGTGGGAAACATCTTTTTAATATATAGTTTGTAGTGAGTAGTTTTGTATTGTTCTAATGTCATATTTCCTTATTCTTGCTCTTGATTTCTATTATTTTCAATTTTTATTACAAACATTCATGGAGGAAATAAAATTTTGTACAATTAGAATTGAATGGATGAAAATGTATCCACGGACAAAATCTCATCAATACTAACAAATTTACACATCCTTGCAAATTGTTGGCATAATGTTTGTTTATATTATATAACATTGTTGTTAAAAGTGAGAGCATAAATTCTAGAGTTCATCTTCTTTTGTAGAGCTTATTACGTATAACACATTTATGACATTATTCTGGAAGTGTCTCCTTTATTCCTGCTCCTAGATACAAAGAATATAGAGAGTGTTTTTGCACTGAAAAGGAAAATTAAAGCTTTCTAAAAAGTGCAACGAACAATGAAGTTCATGAAAATGAAGGAGAATCATCTGATTCTCTAGGAGTGTTAACTAGTTCAAAAAACCATGAATGGAAGTCTATCAAAGGGAAATTTATCATGGTGTGGCTACATAATGTGCCATGGGCAAGTGAAGACATGATCCATGCACGTCATGCCAAGGTAAAATTTCTTTTGAGCCTTCAAGCCTTCACCTTTTCTTCTTTTCCTACTCTTATTATGAAAATAAAATTTTGATGTAATAGATTTCATTGAATAAAGGAAAAGACATAAGAGGGTGCAATTTGTAAACTTTATTTCTTTGAAATTCCTCTAATGTCTCAATGAAAAGAAAAATAGATTTTCTTCAAATTGGAATATCATCACCTTTAAAATTATGCAATAGGACAAGTGCATTTAGAGAGAGATAACCCTACCATGCTAGAGACAAAAAAGATAACTAAGAATGAGTGAATTACATAAGAGATGCAAAATCACATATAAATGAAAGAAATTCCAATCACAGAGGGACAACAATGATATAGTACCCCTGAACTGTGTGCAAAAAGTGCAGGGACTTACTCAAAACAAAAGCTAGGTGTGGATCAACCCTTTGCTAACTGAGAAAGTGGTGAAGATAGGGTTTAAAAGGGTGAAAAAATCCTAATATGATTGTGTGCAGGATCCAAGTACTCTAGAAGTGGATCAGACATCTTTGCAGTCCACAATCATGTTCAAAAATGCACTCTTACAACTATTCCACAGAGAAATCTCCCAAGAAACAAGCCCAGAATTGAAATTTCAGTTTTGTACATTGCTACATTATGTGTGCATTGTGCTCAGAGTCAAAATGGCTTCTCACTCCCCCATTGTCCATAGGTTTGATGAATTCCAAGAAAATCAGCCAAGGATGCTCATTTATTGCTTGTTTTAGGCTACTGATTGAAGGTGGAAAGTCCACAACACCAAAGATTAAGGTCATCACTGCTGTTCATTTCCTTGAACATCCCAGAAACTTGAATTTCTAACGTTGATGCAAAACAAACCCACCGAGATTTAGAAAAGATTGGTTACCTTCTTGTTGAAAGTGTCCATAATTTGTTGTTTCTACACAAATTGCTAAGAGGAATACCCAGAACATGCCCAATCGCTGATATTAGGTGGAATTATTCCAAGAAGTGGAACTTTATTGTTGTTTTAGGCTTCATGTCTTGCCCATAATTCATATTATGTGTTTTTAAAGGTTTCTTACTGCTGGTTTAGGCCCTAAATATGCCCATCTCTATGATAAAGTGCCCAAAACCTCTACTCTTAATGCAAGTGGCTTGAAAATGACCTCAAAATTCAACCCCTGAATATCTATGCCCAAGACTTCTCACTTTTCTCAATCCAAGTGTGGAAAATTACTTTGATGGATCATCCTCGAAAGAAGAGTCATGAGCAAGAGTGATTTTGATCTCCCCTAATAATGAATAAATGGCTCTCTCCTTCGGGCTTAATTTTGAAACTACAAAAAATGTCTCTAAGTATGAATCCTTCATACTGGGGTAAATAGAAACTATCAAAACGATGGGAATCACTAAACTCGCTGTTTTTGGAGATATGGAGTTATTGGTGCGATAGATTAAAAATGTTTACCAAACTAAGAACCCTAAAATGATAGCTTATAGAAACCAAGTTTGGAACTTAGTAGAATTTTTTTTTTATGCTTTTAACATCATTGATGTTTCAAGAGATATGAGAAGTAAGCATATTCTTTCGATGTAGCTTCTAGTATTTTCAAGCCCCAAATAGGGCCCAGACTTAGACATGAAGTTGAAATTATATACAGATCATCCATCGTTGATAATCAGAAGCATTGGAAAATGTTTGAAGATGACCAACAGATAAAGAGATCCATGGAAATGATACGTAATTTCTCAACCTCCTGCATAGATCATGATATATGTGCAAATGATGAAGAATGTTTTCAAGAAGAGGAATAATTAGGTCCAAAATATATCAATCAGATTGAAAAATCGAAGATCTTGCAATTAAAAAAAAATATACCTAAAGGTATAATACCCTTAGAGAAGTCGTTCAATAAAAATGAAATTCCTTTCAATCCCACTATGCTACCAAAGGAAGAGTATGTAGAAGAGTTCAACATAGATACCTAACAAGATCCAAAGTACATCAAGCTGTCTAAACTTTTGACTACAAATGTTAAACAAAGATATCCGAAACTATTCAAGGAATATATAGATGTTTTTTCTTGGAATTATGAGGACATCAGGACTTCTGATCCATCTATAATATAACACAAGATACCCCTAAATCTAGGACCGAATACTTTCAAGTAGAAACTAAATGCAAACAAAGTGCAGATTGCATGTCTGACAATGCAAACTATCACAGAACTAGAATAAGGTATGAAGCATTGAAATTCAAGAAATACAAAAAGAAAGAGGAAGACTAGAAAATGTCATAAGAAAGAACTTGATTATTGGAAGCAATGTCAACAAGTTACTATCTTAGAATTCAAGGTCATGAAGGAAATGGTAATAAGATTCATGTTGATAACTGATAGAGGTTTTTGAAACCTACGTTGTTTGACTTATCTCCTAAATACAGTTTGATCACAAGATCTTTTGCTACAATGGCCCATCCAATTTATGAAAGTATGAGGTGATTAGACTATAGTGGGCAATGTGGGATGATCTAGAGTTGAGGGTTTTATGTTAAAATTGAAGCACCTCACAGATAAATAAATCCAAACAGTTTTGTTCCCCATACTCTATAAACTCTTCAAAGAACCATGTGAATATCTAAAGAGGCGATGATTGCATCCATGAATTTCATAATTTCATGAATTCATTGAGTTACAATTACCTCAAACTTTGAGGCAGACATACATGCCACAGTATCATTTTTTGGATTTGTTCTAGACATAGTGCCTTGTGTTTTCCAATACCCACCAAAATGGAAACCAATATAAATCTTATTTCTTGGTGACAAGAATATCTCATTTCTCATTGTTGAGTGAAGTCTACATATGGTATCGGGGCTAGTGTTTGATGTGTATAGATGAAGTATGGGACTTCGTGGAAATAAGTTCATTTTTTGTTTCTGATTTTCTTCATATATATATATATACATGTAGAATATGATGCACTATGAAAGAACCTGTGGAAACTGGAAAGCAGATACCTCCTTAAGCAAATAGTGCCATCCAATATATAGTGGCTCAAGCCTATATATAGTGGCTCAAAGAGAAACCATTCATTGTACTACCCATTAGTTCGCTTTTGAGCATTGCATATCAAATCAAAGAGAGAGATTCCATTTCCAAAGGGTCTCACTAAAGAAGGTGTAGTTTACTATGCAAGGGAAATATGTATCAACATCTTGTTCCCTCCTATTTAAGTCTTGTATGCTAGGAAATACATCAATTCGATTCCTACACCACCATCTTCAACTTCAGCTTTGAGTTCATCTTTCCCTCTACATTTAGCAGTGCAAGAGAGTAATATACAAGTCAACCCTTTAAAATGATCACGGACATCCAACATTTGGATGTCATTATACTTCCCACCTCACAACGAATGAAATGGGACATCTTCTATTGGAGGCTCATGAGTTTGAGATGAAATTTTGATATCTAATTTTGAGGATTCCTAGAGGCTACATGTCTAGACATATTTTTAAACGTTGATTTTCTTTATCTTTATGTTATTCACTAAATTAGCATATTGAAGAGACCAAGCCCTTTGTGACCTTATTCATTAATTGCAAGTTGCTAGAACGATATTCTCTCTCTCTCTCTCTCTCTCTCTCTCTCTCTCTCTCTCTCTCTCTCTCCACCATCAATGGCTTTTGGCTAGTAGTAGACAGTAACAAAATCAATTATCTCTCTCCTAGGCTAAAGTCAAGAAAAATGGGCATTTCCCATGCAAACAATTCAACATAAAATTCATTTGCAGCATTCAGTTCCCATGCATAAAATTTAACATAAAATTCATTTCACATGCACAAAATTCAAACAAGAGATAACAAGATATAACAAATTTATAACAAGATATTGCCACAAGGATTCCAAAGCATGCAGTATAGAACTCTAGCATCTGTTCAGGTTGCAGGATCACCCCAATCAATACAATCTATAATGGCAACAGTTAGGCTTGAGAACAATAACACATATTGAAATTTCTTATCACTAGAAAGGTATTTATATTTTTTATCTCTTTGGAAGGTCATAGTATGTATTGTCACCTTCTCTTTAAACTATTGATTACATGATTTCTCCATGTAGGGTTAAAGCTTCAGTTGGAAAGTGGGTACAACTTAAGGGATTATTTCATTTGGAAGTGGGCCCACATGCTTTAGGTTAGTGCAGGGTTGAGGATGGAGGTATCGCTTCCCCTCTAATGTTGTCCAATGTCACTTTCACAAGGCTTAACTAATAATATTTATACCAAGGCATAAGAAGAGGATTCGGTCAATATTTGGAAAGAGGCTTTGGCCATTATATAAATGGAGTCTCAAGCCAATATATAAAAAGAAGGAAGAAGATTAATTGTTGTATTAGGATCCGATCCAGGCTAGGCTTCTAAACCACTTTTTTTGTCATTTATTTATTATTATTATTTTTTTAAATAGACATGTCCATCGCTATAGTGACGACAAGACCTAGCAAGTTCCAATGAACTTGCTATACTACCAATGAAAATGTCCATCGCTAGTATAGCAAGTTCGTCGGAACTTGAGCTAGGTCTTGTCGTCGCTATAACGACAGACCTTATGTTTGATTTTTTTTTTTTAAATATGATACTCCGTCGCTATAGCAACACTTTTTTCGTCGCTGTAGCGACGACCAAAGTGTTTCTATAGCAACAAACCTTCGTCGCTATAGCAACGGTGTGTGTTTGATTTATTTAGTTTTAAAATATGATACTCCGTCGCTATAGAAACACTTTTTTCATCGCTATAGCGATGACCAATGTGTTGCTATCGCGACACAATTTGGTTTTTTAAACAAAGCATGGTCCATGTCATTTCAATCGCTATAGCGACGGACTTTGGCAAGTGTTTCTACAAGGAGGAAAGTTTTCCCACAAAAAGAAAGGGTCATGTGCATCGCTATAGCAATGCAAAAGTGTTGCAATAGCAATTATTTTCCTTGGGAAAATTGTCCACATGTACTAGTGAAAAGAACCAACAGAATCAAAGGAAATGTAGTTCAAACTATAAAAAAAATGGGCAGAAAGTCCCTTTCAAAGCGGTCTAATCAACAGACTATGGGAGTTGATACCGAGGGTGGTGGTTTTGAATATCTGGAAAGAAAGAAGCAAAAGAATCTTTGAGGACAAGCATAGGCATCTATCAAATATCTGGAATGCAATCACAAACAATCTACAAGAAACTCTCTCCTTGAAGGACTGGAACACTTCAGATTTACCCACTTCACCTTTTGAACAAGGCATATTGGATATCTGGTGACTCAATATCCAGACTCTCTCTCCCTCCAGCAGAACACCGAAGGCGAGCACTCCCAGCCCAGAATGCTAGAGTGCACCTCCTATGGGGTTCTTCAAACTCAACTCTGATGGTGCCACTAACGGAATCCCTAGGGCAATAGGATTTGGAGGTGCTATCAGGGACTCCTCTGGATCCATCCGTTGGGTATACTTTGGAGCAATAGGCCATGACACTAACAATTCGAAGGAACTCTATGAGTTACTGGAGGGAAGTAGGATTTCTAACAGAATGGGTTTGTTCCCCCTGATTTTGCAGGGGGATTCTCAAGTCATCATCTCATTGGAAGTTCGACTCCATAAAGGATCATTAAAGTCAAAGGTGTCACCAAGTTGGAGGCTGGAACAATGTCTAGATGATATGGAAGACACCCTCTCGCAGTTCAGAGCCATCTCTTTTCAACAGCTTAGAAGGAAATCCAATTCCGTATCCGATCTCCTGGCCAACAAAGAGGTGGTTAGTCATTCATCTCTCCAAGAAGGTACTCTGAACTCTATGGAATCAAGGGCCCTAATCCAATACTACCTATATATTTCCAATAAGGATCTTTCAACCCCAGATGTAGATGGACATGTAGATGGGGCACATGGAAGCGCCATGGAGCATCAGCTCCTGAGCCAACGCATTGGAAAGAGGAATGAGTGCAGCTTTAATGTGCCAGGGGCGGTGAGCTCAGTGGCATTCACTCCACCTACTGAGAATGTCTCGTTGACGATGGGAAATGGGACCTCGAGGTACCATTGCCATTAAACCTTCTAGCATGATTGTTATGCTCCCCCATGTGATGTTCGTGAGCTCTAACTCCAGGCTTCTTGATATGGTGGGTGAAATGGCTTTCAAGTGCAATTGCATTTGGATGTTCACAGAAGTGATTTTATGCTTGCGAATTGTTGCTATAGTGTGTGTGGTCTTTAGCTGCTCCTTATCCATGCCGAGACAACGAGGAACTCTAAGGTGGGGAGGGGCTAGCCGTGGTGCTCTTCGTGGTGCTGACAAGATCAACTTGGAATGGGAAACAATGGCTGTATATGCTGACAGTGTATCCAGTCCGGTCCATCGCCTAATAGATGACTAGGAAACGAGCAGGGTTGCTAATATCGTATCCTCAAGAAGGCATGGGAACCAAAATAACTATTATTGGCTAGTTAAAAATATGATGGGAACTCTTGGGGAGGAGATGATTTCCAATTGGAACATGTCCAAAGCCACGATTTTGGACATCAGAGCTAACCTAGTTCAGCTGAACGAGAGGCTCATCCACCTAGACTCCAGCTTTGTCGGGGGGAGATACTCCATGGATCGTAGCACTATCATGCATGAAGGCTCTGAGCATGGTGGGGTGATGGGAGAGGTTGTGTGGCATGATGGAGTCTTTGCTATTGTTGAAGGATAACCTTCTGGAGCCAAGCCTTAGCCGGGAGCCTCAACTAAGCCACCCCCTTTCCCAATGCCATCTACAATAGGGCCGTTGAAGCACAAGTGAGTCAAAGAGTAGGAAGAAGACAGTGTCTCGCCTCATCACAAAGTCGAGCCACAGACTCCCAAGCTCCCCTCTCAGGGATGGGACGAGAAAATTTTCTGGTGGCTGCCCAATTGTGGAAACAAAGCAAGATTCTCCTCATGCGGAAGCAAGCTCCTAGGTTGGCCATGGTGTCTTCGGGTTCCTTCTCTGATTTTCAGTTTTTTTGTTTCAATTTGCTACATAGTTTGTTTCTTTGTTAGTTAATTACTATCATTATGTATGAACAATGTTGGGACTCCTACTCTACTTGGTCTCCATATACCGACTCATTTTGTAAAGACAATAGCTTCTTAAGCGTTTTTGAGCACCTCGGGTGGTGGTTTCACCACCCCAGACCGCCTCAGTTTATAGAAAGTCATGTACTTTATTATCCTCCTATTTAGTACATAGTTGCAGCTTTACAAAAAAAAATTATGTAACTATACGACAATTAGTGATGGATGTTGATGATAACTACAATAAATACATTCATGCTTTTAAGTTCTATATGGGTTAGGTTTGCATGACCATGTTTGCCGTGTACACATATTGGGTGGCTTACTTATATGCATGCATTATGTACATCATTTATATGTTTTCATGTGTGTAGGGTATTTTTTTTTGTTATATAGTACTATTTATATCTATGAAATAGGTGCATCATTTATTTATGCAAATTAAATATGTTAGTCTTTCTTGGTTATATATTATTATTTATATGTGTAGAATTAGGTGCATCATTTATATATACAAATTAAACATGCTATTTATTATATGAGTTACTTATGCTACCATGTACTTGTCTCAGACATAGTTTAGTTGTATGTGAACTAATATATTATTTATATTCATTCTTTGATATATTATTTATATTCATCGCTTATGTATATCCATATTGTTTATCTATATGGATTGTATAAGTTTAATATCTCTCATATATTTATAAGCTGTATGTACATGAGCATGATTAGATATATTGATTGAATATATGTATCTTATATCTCTTATATGCACAAGTTAAAAGACATAATTTACATATTATATAAATTAAATATTATATAATTTATATATTGTATTTTATTCATTTCTTATATGGGAACCGCCATTTTTGAAAATTTCGCAAGATCTTCAAAAATTCTCAACGATTAATTAAAGCTAACAGTGTCCTTTAATGACCAACAATATTTGTCAAGAATTAATATTTTAGTTCGTTGTTGTCGTTAATCATATGCATGTGGAGCCATGCATCTTAAAAAAAAAAAAGGTGTCCAATGAATAATGAATATGGCCACAAAATTAATCTCTGAACAATAATTTTTGTTATTTAGTCATTAAATTATAATAAAGCCTTTAAATTTGAAATAAATTTAAATAGGCGATTGATCTGGATCCGATTAGAAGATGTTTGTGAACCTACTCAACGCACGCTCTGCGTTGAATTTTGATAATTTCCTTAAACAGATAAACCTTTCCCTTGATATAGTTATGGGTTGACGAGAAAATCTGTCGAGTATATGAAAACTTTTCAACGAATCACTGTAACTGATGACAAACGGGATGACGTACGGCCCCGTCCAAGGGGGAAATGTCGTTTTCGGACGTGCAACGTTAAAATCAACCCTGAATTCCTTGCGCAATAGAAGTTGCGTCGAAGATCAAAGCTTAATAAGACAACCATGTGTGTCCATTGTCAGCTAAGATCTTCCCATTTACTGTAAAATATTGATCTCTTAGAAGCGCCAAGTCAATCTAAAATTAATCGCCAATGAAGTTTAATAATAGATAAATTGCTGGTTTCGGCTTTATATTTGCAATGTAACAGCCTCCAGCCCAAGCAGCGACCATCCTCCTGATGAAAATGCGGGGCATTAGAAGGATGATATCCAAGCTATTTTTCCGACTGCATAAATCGAATGGAAGCTATGTTTCGCTGAGATCCCAGCCTCAAGCATTTCCTCACATTCACTCTAATTCCGAGGAAGGTTTTGTCGCTGCCGAGGGATGCTTCTCTGTCGATGTAGGGAAGGAGAGGATACGATTTTGTGTGCTCATTACTTTTTTGAATCACCCGCTTATACGTGCTCTCATGGAAAGATCGGCCCAAGAGTTTGGAATGGATCAGAGTGGCGTTCTCGCCATCCCTTGCAATGTGCAGAGCTTCCAGCATGTGTTATGGTTGGTGCAGACCGATGCCCAGCCATCGGATGAAACCCTAGAGGAAGTTGTGAAGCAGATTCGTGTCGCTGATCGATAGATGAAGTTAGTTATATAGCCTGAAGGGTGGGAAGAAAATTGATTAGCTGAAATCGATCTTGAGATAATATTTTTTGAATTATTATATCACACTCTGTTTGGGTAGCAATTTGTTTTCTTGATGCCATCCATTTGTGCGCTCAATGTTGCTGTCATGGCTGTGAATTATGGTAGAATAAGGTAATGGTCATATGGACTTTGCTCTGTGCGCTGCCACCTCATTTATGTATATGTAATTGTAATATATTATACTGGATAGTTTCCATTATTGTTGTCAATTTATATATTTGACATGGATCATGTCACGGTGTATCTATATAGAATGCAGTATTGGAATTTTAGGGTTGAGTAAATGGAATTATACCTAGCACTAGCAGCTTCTACATCTTGTCTTTTCAATTTAACAAAACCAAAGAACTTTGTAATTTAACACTAATATGTATAAAGTTAAATGTGATTGATCAACATAATTTTGTAATCGAAAAGGATTAATTTTATATTTTATATTTTATGATTTTTTTTTAATTTTGGTTTGATATAATTATACATTATATTTATATTAAATGTATCTGGTTTTATGATTTTTTTCGTCCACTAGGGTTTGGGATGCGTTTTGTGTCTTGTGATTTTTTAGCACGGTTTGGGATGGGTTTTTGTGTCATGAGACATTGGCATTTTTTTAACTTTTTTCTTCATCTTTTTAGAATTTTTTTTTATAAATTTTTTCATTATTTTTAATTTTTGTAATTTTTATTTAGTATTATTTATAGTATTTACATTGTATAATTATATATATACATATATATACATAAAATGAATTATTATTTTTTGTATTTTGTATTATTTTTATAATTTTAGAGATGTTTCATGATTCCCCAATTTTTCTAAAAATTTAGGGTGATGTTCACATGTATCTCCTACATTTCCGTCCCTCAAACTTGAAAAACATTGTTTTTTTTTTATTATATATTAAATGTATCTCAGTTTTTAGATTTGTTTGGTATAACTTAAATTTTAAGGTAATTTAATATTTTAAACTATATAACCTAAATTTGAAGACAAATCAATCTTTTTCTATATAGCTTAAATTTAAAAAAAAATAATTACTTGTATTTAGTTTTAATATTTTTAGTCTAACTTGAAATTTAAAATAATTTAATTATTTGTATTTAATTTTAATTTGTTTTCTATATAATTTAAATTTCAAAACAATATTTTATTAATTTTAAAGTTTTTTTGATAAAAAAAAAAGTTATATAAAACAATTTAATTAGTTTTGAATTTTTTTTAATAAAAAATGTTCTATGTACCTAAACAAGTCATGCACAACTTTTAAACTGCTAATTCTTAAACGTGCATCTTAAGATAAATGGATTTGAAAGTTTCCAACATATGAAACAATACTTCATTTATTAGGTAAGCCATTATAAAACCTATAAAATTTTTAATAAGGAAAGCTCCATGTACTAGCATTTTAATAAGGAAACTTCCATGTACTAGCATAGCAAGTCATTGTCTCATTTGTATGAAAGACTGCTGTATTGAAAATGATTAACTTAATTATATCTAAATAGCTTATTAATATAATTCTTTTCTTGTTTTTATATTAAACATCTAAAGAAAATAAGATGCTAATTTTTTAATATTTCAATTAAAAAAGTTATATAAAACAATTTAATTAGTTTTGAATTTTTTTTAATAAAAAATGTTCTATGTACCTAAACAACTCATGCACAACTTTTAAACTGCTAATCCTTAAACGTGCATCTTAAGATAAATGGATTTGAAAGTTTCCAACATATGAAACAATACTTCATTTATTAGGTAAGCCATTATAAAACCTATAAAATTTTTAATAAGGAAAGCTCCATGTACTAGCATTTTAATAAGGAAACTTCCATGTACTAGCATAGCAAGTCATTGTCTCATTTGTATGAAAGACTGATGTATTGAAAATGATTAACTTAATTATATCTAAATAGCCTATTAATATAATTCCTTTCTTGTTTTTATGTTAAACATCTAAAGAAAATAAGATGCTAATTTTTTAATATTTCAATATTAAAAGTTTAATATTAAAAATAAGAAATAAGTTAATAAAATTTATTTTAATTTCAAATTTTTTTTTGCAAAATTTTTCTTATCGGGTATATTTGATATTTATTTTTTAAATTAATTTAATTTATTATTTTTGAGTGAATCCATAAAAATAGGTAACACTTTGGCAAGGTGTGTAGGGGGAAGTGGCTTTGGAGAACCTTTGATTGAAGTGGCTTTGGTGGAAAGCTAAACCATTCTTGATTCTCAACGTATGGTTGAATTATAAAATTTATTTATTTTTCCTTCCTTCTTGAACTAACATTGCCCCAAAATTAACTTTATGTAGACTCCATAACACTTCATGGCTCTACAATCAATTCCATTCCAATTCCAATTGAATTATTTTCAAAGTCCATTATCTTTTCTCATCTCTAATTGTTTGTAAGGCATTCAATTATGGAGCTCAAGTTTTTTTTATACTGAAAATCCAAAGTCCTGGAGAAGTGCAAAAATAAAAATTTGAGAATTCTAGGATTTTGTTGAAAATTACAATTACAAGAGTACCATATGAGGGACCTCGAAGTGGTTTACTAGTCACAATCATATGGGATACCGACTCCCGATACAAAGGTTTATTTAATATTCCCATATTTTATTATATATTTCTTCGAAGTTGGTCTCTAAGATTTAGAAAAGCTCTAAGAACCATGCAAATATTGTCAAAGATGCTAAATTTGGATAACTATAACTTCTATCTCATAAGTCGTAATTAATTCCAAGTAGAGTGTAGAAGAATATGTAGCAAAAAGTTTGGAATTCTGAAATATGTTTTTAGTTGTTTTAGAAAGTAATGAGATCATAACCTTTAGGATTGATTGGGAAAGACGGTTGCAGTGTGGGTAGCTTCCAAAGTATCGTAAAATTTTGGAAAAAGTTATAGGATCATATAGGAATATGCTAAAGATGAAAGTGAGTATATATGATTATATGCATTTTATAATGGTGCTTGTACAATCACACTAAGCATAATTTGGGAAATCAAAACATGATATGTTGCTTACTTACTAGCAATGCAAGTGGATGGTATATGACAATAATGTTGCTTAGCATAGGTATTTCTCTAGAAAAGTTTGGGTAGTTTTTGTTATTAGATGGACAAACATCTTTAATGGACATACTTATAAATTTTTGAAATTGGTATTTTTATGCACACTTATGAAGAAAGCATGAATTAAGAGTGAATGATGGTTTCTTAACCATAATGCATGCAATGAATTTAGTATATTTAGAATGAAAAATATGGATTCGGAATAAGGTTTGTGAGAACCCTTATTTATAATAATTTTTAATTGTACACAATTATTGAGGAAACAATGATATCTAGTGAGAATAAAGAACATGCATATCCTACAAGTTATGGGTGAATCATCCTTGAGGGCAAGTACATACATTTTGGAAGAGTTGCAAGTTATGAACCATCAACTTTTGTGTAAAGAATGGGAATAAGTGAGGAAATTCCATTCACATAATAACTTATAATGGTGGAACAAGATAGTGGATCATGTGGATCTATCACATGGTTTAAAAGTGTAGCAAAGATTTCCATGTGAAAGAAAAACTTGAGCTCCATAATTGAATGACTTAAAGACAATTAGAGATGAGAAAAGATAATGGACTTTGAAAATTATTCAACTGGAATTGGAATGGAATTGATTGTAGAGCCATCGAGTGTTATGGAGTCTACATAAAATTAATTTTGGGGGAAGGTTGGCTCTAGAAGGAAGGAAAAATAAATAAATTGTATAATGCAACTACAGGTTGAGAACTAAAAATAGTCTAGCTTTTCACCAAAATATGTCAATCACCTGGTTGAGAATACCTTAATCAAAGGTCTTCCAAAGCCATTTCCCTCTACACACTTTGCAAAAGTGTTACCTATTTTTATGGATTTACTCAAAAATAATAAATTAATTTAATTTAAAAAATAAATATCAAACCTACTTGTGAAGAAAAATTTTTGGAAAGAAAAAATTGAAATTAACTTATTTTTTATTTTTAATATTAAAATATTAGCCATCATATTTTCTTTCGATGTTGTTTAACCTAAAAACACAAAAGGAATTATATGAATAGACTATTTAGGTATGATTAAGATAATCATTTTCAATACAGAAATTTTTCATACAAATGAGTCAATGTCTTGCTATGGTAGTACATAGAGCTTTCCTTATTAAAAAAATTATTGTAATTAGTTGAATTTTCTTACCATCTAGGTTTTATAATGGCGTAGCTAATAAACGAAGCATAGTTTCATATGTTGGAAACTTTCAAATCCATTTATCTTAAAATGTACGTTTAAAAAATAGCAGTTTAAAAGTTGTGTATGACTTGTTTAGATACATAAAACATTTCTTATTAAAAAAACTTCAAAACTAATTAAATTGTTTTATAGAACTTTTCTTATTACAAAACTTTAAAATTAATTAAATATTGTTTTGAAATTTAAATTATATAAAAAAATTTTAAAATTAAATATAAGTAATTAGATTGTTTTAAATTTTAAGTTAGATAAAAATTACTAAAACTAGATACAAGTAATTAATTTCTTTTGAAATTTAAACTATATGGAAAAAGATTAATTTGTCTTCAAAATTAGGTCATAAAGTTTAAAAGATTAAACTGTCTTAAAATTTAGGTTATACTTAAAAAAAATCTAAATATGTGGATACTTTTAATATATAATAAAGAAAAAACAATGTTTCTCAAGCTTCAGAGACGGATGTTTGAGAGACTGGAATGTTTCGATATATGGGGAGATCAGTCCAAATTTTAGAGAAATTTGAAAACAAAACTATAAAAATAATATAAAATACTAAAAATAATAATTCATTTCATATATATATATATATATATATATATATTCATGATTGTGTAATATATATTCATAATTAATATATATTCATAATTGTCCAATATAAATACCACAAGTAATACCAAATAAAAATTGCAACTTACAAAACTTAAAAGAAAATTTCTAAAAAGACGAGGTAAACGTTCCCAAAAATGCCCATGTCTCATGGCACAAAACCCATCCCAAACCCTACTGGACTAAAAGTATCACAAGATTGAACAGAATATATTACTTCACAACTTGGTTTCATCAGATAGCTGGGAATCGCTGTGAACCAACCATAACACATGCTGGAAGCCCTGCACGTCGAAGGGATGGCGAGATCGCCACTCTGTTCCATTCCAAACTCTTGGGCCGATCTTTCCATGAGAGCACGTATAAGTGGGTGATTCAAAAAAGTAATGGGCACACAAAATCGTATCCTCTCCTTCCCTACATCGACAGAGAAGCATCCCTCGGCAGCGACAAAACCTTCCTCAGAATTAGAATGAATGTGAGGAAATGCTTGAGGTTGGGATCTCAGCGAAACATAGCTTCTATTCGACTTATGCAGTCGGAAAAATAGCTTGGATATCATCCTCCTAACGCCCCGCATTTTCATCAGGAGGATGGTCGCTGCTTGGGCTGGAGGCTGTTACATTGCAAATATAAAGCCGAAGCCGAAACCAGTGCCTCTATAGGCAAAAAAAATAAATCAGATTGGAAAACCCCATCCATTCATAACAATGTCCCCATAGAAACTCCCGAATACATAGTATTTTTGCGAATGGCGAAGATCTGACTGTGAGAGTTTTTTGGTTCAATATAGTCCATTCACACAGTGACCCCCTAGTTATCATCCAGTCATCTTCCCATCTGCAAACAATTGATATTTAATGATCAAGTGAGCCTGCTATGATTCCAACCATTGATCGTCCTCTATTTACCAAAGGAACTGTGAACCCAACAACTAGAGTGAGGGCTTTCTCCCTTCCTACTAATGACCAAAATATCTAATCCTTTGACCTATTAAAAAAAAAAATCATATGCCCAATTCGAAACTATGAATTTCTCAAAACCATTTCATCAAACATTTCCAATGTAAACTAAGATTTAGGCTTGTAAATGTTGATTCCAACCCATAAATACCTTATCTACATAATGTTATATTTAATTCTAAACCATAAAAACTTTATCTACATTATGTTATCTTTATAGTTTATCTCTTATTTATATGGATATAAAAAACATCCAAACCATAAACATTATATCCTAAATAATAAATAATAAACAATAGATGTAATGATGTATGATTTGCATTTCATAAAAACCCATAAAATAAATAAGCTCTCTTTAATAATTATCTATTGTTTTGATGGAATTATCTCCCTCTATGAAAAGACACAAAAATTTCTACAATTTATTCATTTGAAACCTGATCTAGAAATATCATAAATATCATACCAAATGTTCCAAATAGGCTCTAGAAATAACATACCAAATGTGGTTGAGAGAAACCTTGGGCAAAGTTGCGAATTGCGTGAAGAGTTGAGTCCTGCACGTTGAATATTTAGAGCCGAAGCTCATTCACCTATGCGTTTTGTGGTTTTGGGGACAGAGCTTGCACCATGTTCCCCCCTCCTTTTCTCTGTCGGTCCATATGAAGTGCACTGTCGGAATAGTGGTGAAATTTGGTGTAGGAATAACCAGAGGTTTGGAGGTTGTGGGTGTATTGGCATTGTGATATTCCTTTGGTTGATGTAAATTTGGAATTACTCGTGAGGGTGATTCATAACCCATAGAAGAAGCTTGTGAGTGTGTGTTGTGTACGTGTGAATTAGAAGGGGCGAATCCCTAGATGTAGAGGTCTCGAAAACATAAGTATGAAGGAGTAGGTTGTTTGACGAAGAGGATGGCATACTAGCTTGTTTGAAGAGTTTTTGCAACTGCATATGGTGGGGAAGTTGAAGTTGATGATAGTAGTTTATGGAAGGAAACCAATGTGAGCCCCAATTCATGAATTCTGTCAAATGTTAGAGAATCGCGTCCCTGGTTGGAAAACCCGAGCATAAGGGAAATGATCTCGGAATGGAAGGGTCCTCTCATGCGTGAGTAAGAAGGAACTGGTGGAGGTACCAGTGGTGTATCCACTGGAATTGTTGGCACACAAGTGTAGAAACTTCATCTAGAGGTCTGGCATCATGTCTAGAATTACAACCATCATCGGTTGAGACTGTAGTGGATCTACCTGAATGAAGAGCAATGTTGTTGTTGACAAGCTTCCAAAGTCCTCATGTTGTATTACTTAGTTCCTATGTGTTGTGGTTGAGAGTTCTCATGTTTTAGTGTTTGAGATTATTTCGGGAATGAAATTAGGTATTTTTTGAAGGAAGCTCATGTTTCTGTTCAGTTGCTTTGAAAGAGGCTCATTCTACAATCTAGTAAGGGGAATATGTGTAACTCCTTCCATGCTCATTTTATAGCTGACACATGTCC
The DNA here is from genome assembly GCA_027924585.1 of Larix kaempferi. NCBI lineage: Eukaryota > Viridiplantae > Streptophyta > Pinopsida > Pinales > Pinaceae > Larix > Larix kaempferi. The sequence continues at coordinate 23,681,957 of BSBM01000434.1, read as the reverse complement.
TTTATAAACTAGCAAGCCATATTAATAATTAATAATATGGCTTATATACATCGATTGACGTATATCATCCATGGCCACATTTAAATGTGGTTGATACGTCGATGGACGTATATAATCCATATTATTAACTATTAATATGACTTGCTAGTTGATGGTTGACAAGCAAGGAATGCTTGTTAAGTTATTATTATTATTATTATAATTATCATAATAATTGTTATTATAAAAATAAAAATAATTGAATTGGTTGACCATACTTCACTTTGGTTAATTATGGTTGACTTTGGTCGACCATGGTTAATGATGGTTGATTATGGTTGACTTTGGTTTCCCATGGTTGACTTTGGTTAAACATGGATAATTATGGTTGACTACAGTTGAGTTTGGATGTTCATGGTCAACAGTGGTTTTCAGTTGTTGACTATGGTTGACCAATTGTTAAGCAATGGTAAACCAAAGTTCAAACATTAATCAACCAATTGTTGACCATTAGTTGACTATTAGGTAACCGTAGTAAACCGTTGTCAAACTATGGTTGACATTCCATTGGTTCAATATTGGTACACCATGGTTTACTATTATTTAACCATCGGTTGACTATTGGTTGGCTATTTGTTGATCATGGTTGACTAATAGTTGACCATGCTTAACTAATAGTTGACTATGGTTGACCATTGGTTTACTATGGTTGGCCATTGGTTGATTATAGTTGACTATGATTGAGTTTTGGTTGACAATGATTAAATATGGTTTACTATGGTTTATATAGTTGACTATGATTGACATTGGTTGATTATGGATGACAAAGGATGACCATTGGTTCACTATGGTTGACTATTCATTGACCGTGGTTGACTATGATTGAATTTAGTTGGAAATGGTAGACCATGGTTGACTCTTGCTTACTTGGGTTCACTTTCATTGGCCATGGTTGATTATGGTTGACTTTCGTTAACTATGGTTGACTATAGATGACTTTAGTTGACTTTGGTTGATGATGGCTAACCACAGTTGACTATGGACGATTTAGTTTAGTCATGGTTGACCATGGTTGACTATGGATGATTAGTTTGGCCATAATTGACTATTGGTTAACCATGCTGGAATATGGTTGATTATGTTTGATAGTGGTTGACCATGGTTAACCTTTGTTGATGAAGGTTTACTTTGGTTGAATTTGTTTGACTATGGTTTAATTTGATTTTCTTATAGATTATGGTTGATCATGGTTGACTATGGTCAACTATTGGTGATTTTGTTTGACTTTGATTGACCATGGTTGACTTTAGATGAGGATGGTTGACTTATTTTGGCCATAATTGACTACAGGTTGACCATGGTAGGATATGGTTCACAATGGTTTACCATGGTTGAATTGAATTGAGCTGGGTTGGCCATGGTTTACCATTGGTCGACTATTGGTTAGCTATTCGTTGACCATGGTTAACTATTATTTGACCATGGTTGAATAATAGTTGACTATTGGTTGACTATTGGTATACTATGTTTGATCATTGGTTGACTATGGTTGAATATTGGTTGATTATGGATGACTATGATTGAGTTTGGTTGATAATGATTAACTATGGGGTTGGTGCAAGCGAATGCTGGCCACTCATGACGCGTTAGTCGCAATGCACTTCTGGAAAAACAAAAATATGAACGTCAAAAAGAAATATTAGAGCTACCTACACAACTTTTTGGAATATAGCATAAGAAGATGAAACGTAGACAATCGGATTACCTTCCAGAATATATAACTATTATTTATGGAAATTAAGTATAATTTCCAAAAAATGGGGTTCTCCTAAGGTTGGTATGTTATTTTTTTAAGAAAACATAATGAATATATGTTTGCATTGGGCCTCAGGTTTGGTATGCAAATGGTGGAATTTTGTGAAAAAAATTATATACAGTCGCATATAATAGGCCATTCTGGTGCAGCGCTATTTTTCCATATTTATTTATGTTAATTTTAAATTTTTTTTATTTAAGGAATTCAGCCAAGCCCTAAAATGACTAGGTTGAGCATTGGGCCCTGACATCATGGTCTTAACATAATCAATGAACTTTGTTTATTTTTTTAGGGTGTAGGTCTTTATGTATACTTGTGTGGGTTCTTTTCCATTTTCAAAATAGGTAGACAATCAAAAGTTATATACGAAAGAAATAACCTACTTTTTGTGTAAGATTGACATTAGTGCAATTAAAATTAATTAAAAAATAGAAACAAATAATAGATTTAATAAAAAATTACATATTCAGAATTTGCACACATAGTTCTACAAGTGTGTGCAATTTCATTAGCAGTGGACAAGTGTAGCATACACAGAATCATGCTTGAAATAGAACAAGTTATAGAATAAGATGTATTTTGTTATAACACAGTCCAAGCCACTTGGTTTGGCAACCCGAACGTAAAACCAAAGCGGCCAAGTCATCCACCACATTGGTGGGAAAGGAATTGCCCTCCAAAATTTAGAAATTTAAATGGCGTGTGCGCATTATTTTAAATACACATGTATGCACTAAGAGTGTGTACGCATAAATAGCGTGTACGCACTAAACAGTGTGTACGCGCAATTTAGTGCCTACATGCTAGTAACGCGTGCACGCATTTTTTACCAATCCGAAATGTAGTTTTGTTTTCATCTTCATCTATCTCAAACCCCCCTGCCACCCCTCTCACTAAGTCTAATCCTCCTCTCCTTTGTATGTTCATGTCCCTCCCTAACTCTCCTCTTCTCCACCGCATTTCAACCCCTCTATCTCTCTCTCTTTATCTCACTCCCCCCTTTAATACTCCTCTATCTCCCTACTGAATTGAGCATCCTCTTCTTCTCCCTCTCCCTCCCCCTCCCCTCTATGTAAACTTCTTATCCTTCTCTCTCTCCCTCCTATATCCATCTCTCTAACCATAACCATTGTCATCTCTCTCTTACTCATCCCATCTCTTCTTAAGCCCCCTCATGCCCCTCCCCGCTCTCTCATTATCTCCTTAAAAATGCTCCCCTATCCCCCTAACCCTCATCTTCTCACTCTCTCTCTCTATAACAATTCTCTCTCTCTCTCTCTCTCTCTCTACATAACCCTCCTCCCCCTCTTCTCCCCCCTATGTCCCTATCTCTCTCTCTTTCTCTCTCATTAATATTCCTCTCTATCTTTCACTCCAAGGGAAAGATCTTGTAGTGGAGGTTGCCCACAAATTGGCATTTTATACTGCCCCTAAACCAATGCTCAAGGATTTACTGAGAAGCGTAGGGAGGAGGAGGATGACTTGGCCTTCGAAAAACCTTAGGGTATTATCAATAGAGAAGACAAATACAGGAAAAGGAGGCTTAATAGAGATAATTCCACTAACATAATGATTCCTTCTCCATAGGTGACAAGACCCCCAATGCCGCTATCTGGACGTATGTTGATATCATGCAGCAGAGGGCCCCAAAAGGGAAAAGGAAGAAACCTTAAGTCTGGTTGCGAAGAAGCACTAAGAATAAGATCAACATAAGGTGAAGGATAAAGATTGGGTAACTTAGGCCCCGGTGGCGCATCTTTCTTGGAAGCGAAGGAATCAATGGGACCAATCTTAGGATTAGGACAATGCTGCGAAGAAGGCAGAGGCTTTGTTGGACTGGGATGCCCCTGATGTCACTCATTGGATTAGTAGGTGGGATGGTACACCTACTGTATGAAGGATGAACAGTGATGTGACTTTGGGCATTGATTGGAATAACATATTAGAAAGTGGGATGATTCACCTACCCTAGGAAGGGTTAACAGTGATACAACTCCTAAGTATCTTCCAAGTGGTTAACTGCTCAAATAGAATATGAAACGGTTCCTTGGTAAGAATGTAAACGTATAACGCTGGAAGCTGAATGGTCTTGCTATCTGTTGCCATTCCTCCAACCATGTGAAATATGTAAAAGTTGTATGCCAGGAGGGATAGGAGGAAGCAACCATAGAAGGGAGTAAAGGAGAGGTTGTGTAAAGATGAGAAGTAGATCCATAGCAGTGATGTTTGGTTCTCTGTTATGCCAATGTATAGGTTGGGCTTGAAGTAGGAGTGCATGGCCCTGTTAATGTAATTTGGAGCGGCATGAGTAATGAATAAAAACTTTCATACATTTCATTATTCCCGTTAGTTGCACAATGTTTGTGTTTATTGTGCAACTCTATGCTTGTATAGATTGAATTGGAAGTTGGTTCAATGGTAGTTTTGTTGTCCATATTCGTAGCAACTTATTTGCTACATTACCCCCCTTATCTCTCTCCTTAATCGTCGCTCTCTCTCTATCACACACACACACACACACATAAAGAAAGTGTCACCCTATCTCGCGCATCTCTCTCCTTAACCCTCCTCTCTCTCTCCTTCCTTAAACTTCCTTCCCCTCTCGCTCTAACCCTCTTCACCCATCTCACTCTATCATTATTCGGTAAACCTCCTCTATCTGTAGTGCACAGACCCCCACTCATGAAATCCATATCCCATTTATAGGCCTATAAAGAACTCATACAAGGGGCATACCATTTGATCTATCCATGGTCGCATGTGGTCGTCTAAGGATGTGCTCATGGTGCTTAAACTTGTGAATCTATGCTTAGGGCCCAAGGTTGTTGTTTGCCTCCCCCAACCCCAACCATGCTAAACGGATAGAGGCTCTTGTTTCATTTCCACAACCATGGTCAAGTCATGAAGACCCATCCACGGCGCACAAACCATCTTAAGGGCACCGAAGACCCATCCACGGTGCACAAACCATCTTAAGGGCCAAATACTCCCTAATGAGGGCTCATGTGGTTTCTAGGGCTCAATGATGATCAAGATGAGGACGATGATGATGATGAAGATGATGATGATGATGATGATGATGATGATGATGATGATGATGACAAATATGATGATGATCAGATCATCATCATCATATTCATCATCATCATCTAAATCGTCTTCATCATCATAAGGAGCTTCTCTAATTTTGTTGAATCATTACTAGTATGAGATGATGATGATGATGATGATGGTGGTGGTGGTGGTGATGATGATGATGGTGATGATGATGAATATGTTGATGATGATGATGATGATGATGGTGATGATAATGATCATGATTATGGTGGTAATGACGATGAAGATGATGGTGATGACGATGACAACGATGATGGTGATGACAACGACAACGATGATGATGAAGATGATGAAGATGCTGATGATGAAGAAGAAGATGATTATGGAGATGTTGATGAGGAAGAGGGAGATGAAAATGATGATTAAGATGAGGGTGATGATGATGATGACGACGATGATGATGATGAGGATGATGATTATTATGATGATGATGATGATGACGATGACGAATATGATGATGATGATGATGATGATGATGATGGTGATTATGATGATGAAGATGATGGTGATGATGATGACAACGATGATCATGGTATTCATCATCATCTTTATCATCATCATCATATTCATCATCATCATCATCGTTATCATCATCACCACCATATTCGTCATCATCATCATCATCATCATCATATTCATCAGCATCATTATCATTATCATCATCCTCATCATCATCATAATCATCCTCCTCATCATCATAATCATCCTCATCTTCGTCATATTCATCATCATAATCATCACCATCATCGTCATCGTCATCACCCTCTTCCTCCTCCTCCTCCTCCACCTCCTCCTCATCCTCATCAGCATCTTCATCATGGTCTTCATCATCAACATCAACATCATCATCGTCATCATCACCATCTTCGTCATCACCACCAACATATTCATCATCATCACCATCATCATCGTCGTCATCGTCATCACCCTCTTCCTCATCAGGATCTTCATCATCATCATGACCCTCATCATCATCATCATCTTCATCTTAATCATCATCATCATCATCATCTTCATCTTCATCGTATTCATCATCATCATCATCATCACCATCATCATCATCATCGTCATCTCCATCATCATCTTCATCACCATCATCATAATCTTCATCATCATCATCTTCATCATCTTCGTCATCATAAGGAGCTTCTCTAATTTTGGATATAAGGAGCTTCTGTAATTTTCTCGAATCATTACTATTACGAGATGATGATGATGAAGGTGATGATGATGAAGATGTTGATCATGAAGATGTTGATGGTGATGATTATGGTGATGATGATGATGATGATTACGAAAATGATGATGAGGAGGAGGAGGAGGAAGAAGATGATGATGAGGAAGAGGGTGATGAGGAAGATGATGATGAGGAAGAGGGTGATGACGACGATGATGATGAAGATGATGATGATGATGAAGAAGATGCTGGATGATGATAAGATGGTGATGATGATGATGATGGTGATGACGACGACGATGATGATGATGATGATGAAGAAGATGAAGATGATGAAGATTATGGTGATGACGATGACAATGATGATGATGAAGATGATGAAGATGATGAGGATGATGATGGAAATGTTGATGAGGAAGAGGGAGATGACAATGAGGATGAAGATGAGGATGATGGTGATGACGACGACGACGATGATGATGATGATGACGACGATGAAGAATATGATGATGATTATGATGATGATGATGATGATGATGATGATGATGATGATGATGATGAAGATGAATAGCATGAAGATGATGGTGATGACGACGACAAGGATGATCATGGTCTTCATCGCCATCATCATAATCATCACCATATTTTTCATCATCATCATCATCGTCGTCATCTTCATCATCACCATCACCATAATCACCATCATCAACATATTCATGATGATGATGATGATGATGATGATCATAATAATCATCATCATCAACATTTTCATCATGATATTTATCATCAACATCAGCATCATCATCATTGTCATCACCATATTCGTCATCATCATCATCATATTCATCATCATCATCATCATCATCATCATCATCGGCATCACCCTCTTCCTCATCATCATCTTCATAATTATCATCACCCTCTTCCCCATCATCATCTTCATCATCATCATCATAATCACCATACTCTTCATCATATTCATCATCATCATCATAACCATCATCATCATTGTCATCTTCATCATCATCATCATCATCTTCATCTTCATCTTCATCTTCATCATCTAAATCATCTTCATCATCATAAGGAGCTTCTCTAATTTTGGATATAAGCAGCTTCTCTGATTTTGTTGAAACATTACCACTATGGGATGGTGATGATGAAGATGATGATGATGACTCTGCACAGTAAAAACACCATTAATTTGGCCAAACTGCTGAAAAAGGGGCTCATAGATGGGCTCAGTTATCCAAATCTGTGACACCTGTATATAAACCAAAATAGGTTATTTTCTATTGATTTGTTGTGAGCAAAACTGTCCCTCAGATTATTGAAATTCATTTTCATTTGCCCAAGACCTTCATTTCAAAAACACGTGTCAAATAGGCAAATTCTGAGCTCTGAAAATTGGGGCTCGGAGATGGATTCGATTATCTCAACCTGCAACACCTGTAGGAAACCAGAGAGATTTTATTGTGCTATGGCATGTTAGGAACAAAAACCTTCGGTATTTTTGCAAAATGATTCCCCAGTCGCTCAGAATCGTCATTTGAAAATGATGACTTTTCACAGTAAAAACGCCAATTTTTGCAGTAAATATTCTCACCTCCATCTTGATAGTTTCCATGTTTTCGACAGCTATTCTGCATGCTGGAGGATGTAGGAATCTTTCTTAATTTCTATCCACCATCTGGACTATGAGTCATTGCTTCAAGAGATGAATACAGGGTCAAGGTTAACCAAACCTGCCACCTGTAAGAAAATCTCCAGTTTGCAGTGCAATACATTCTCCTTTTATAACACTAGAGAGAAGTAACAAAACTCATCAATTTAACTATTATATTTCATTTAAAACCATTCTCACATGATCTGGAAAAAAGAATCTTTGATCTGGGCAAAAGAAGAGTGATCTACCAGCTTCTGCACTTTTGGTGGCTTAGGGCTCAAAATTTGTAATGAATAAACTACCGAAAGCTCTATTTTCGGTTGCTAAGGGAACCAGTGATGGTATATTTGTGAAAAGATCATGCAGAGGGTGACCAAGTGGTTTCTCCTTATCCATCATCTACTCTTGAAATCTGTGTTGTCATTGGAAGCAGTTTATCAAAGAAATATCTCAGACCTGCTGAGTACCAACGACGAATATTTGTGGATGGCCCTTTGCTTCTTTACACGATCTTTGACACCTCTTTCACTTTCAATGATGGGCGCATGGGTATCTTCTTATTTGATCTGCTTTCATTTCAAAAATTCCTTTCACTTTTGGTAGCTAGGAGAGCCTTGAAAATTTCATTTAAGCTGTCGAAAGCTGGGTTTTCGGTAGCTAATGAATGATTGCCATGTCCGCCTAAGCTACCGAAACCCGAAAATTCTTTTTAGAGAAAAAGTAACTTCAAATGTTATTTCCAACTTTGTTACATACTTCAAACTCTTGAAAAAGAACCTCAAATGTATATGAAAATAAAAATTTGAAAGACTTCCTATCACCCAGAAAAGACAACTAGTCTATGTTTATTTGAGGAGATAACATCTGGCTCCTACTCGGGGATGAAAGTCTCCTTGTGAGGTTTCAAGAACCACAAATCCAATGCCTTTCCTGTAAAACAAAAATTCAAAACTATCCTCTAGTCTCCCATTGGGCTATGGAGTCATTTAAACTGCCAACAAATCTCTGCAATCTGTCCACAAATGTTCAATTGTAAACCTGCTAGCAACGCCTTGCATCCATTGGGCCATGGAGTCTCAGATGCCGCTTTCAAAACCTGATCCAAATCCTGCAACCCTGCTCATCATTTGGATCCAAACTATCCCTATCAATAGTGTCTTATATCCATTGGGCATGGAGTCTTTATTCCAAAACTGAAACTAGAATACTAAATGCAAGCCTCACGCATTATGCAAACTTGAAATGCTAAACCATGAGCTGATTCATCTATGCTACCCTACTGTAAATAACTACACTGTTCATTATCAAGTGACATCATGCTTCCAATGAAGCCATGTAAGAAAATGATTTACTGATATCCTCCTTGATCTTGACACAAAAAATAAATAAAACCATAGCATGCAGAAATGTAGTTTGAAAGGGTGACAGAAACAACTATCATCTGAAAAAGATATTTTAACATCTGTGCTGCTCATAAACTTCAGATAATCAGCAATAAGGTCATCAAAATCGTAAAAGAATAACTCTTCAAGCAGTTGTTCCAACTGAAGACTGAAATGTTGCTGCTGATTGCTCTCACTGATCTCAATACTAGATGCGGACTGCTCAACATCTATCAAAGAGTCATATAGGATGGACTGCTGATCTGAGCTTTTCAGCTCATCATCTTCCTCTTCGTATCTGCTGCACTCTCCCTTTGTCT